>BMAO01032113.1:0-18822 GCA_019973975.1 Trichonephila clavata
ATTTAAGATAAAAAATTCAGATCTAATTTTACAAAACACGGTTTTTGGTTACGTTGTAAGTGGTAATGTAGATTCATTTAATGAAACTAAAGTTCATTGCGGTTTAGTTAAGGACGAGGATTTAAATAAAACGTTGCAAAAATTTTGGGAAGTAGAAAATGTGGAGATAGTGCAAACAAAAAGTAATGAGGCTAGTTTATGTGAGGAACACTTTATGAAAACACATTCTAGAGACGAGGAGGGACGGTACATAGTTAAAATCCCCCTTAAGGGTGATCCAAATTGTTTAGGGAATTCCAGGGGCATTGCTCTCAAACGATGAAATGCATTGTGGCTTAGATTGGAAAGGGATCCACTATATCGAAAATTGTATAGAGAATTCATGCAAGAATATGAACAATTGGGACATATGAAAGAAGTGAAGGTAGAAGAAAATAATTCGAATATGAACTATTTCTTACCTCATCATGGCGTCTATAGACCCGAAAAAAGTACTACTAAGGTGAGAGTGGTCTACAATGCGTCTAGTCCTACAGATAATGGATTATCACTGAATGATATTCAGTACAATGGAGGAGTCATCCAAGATGACTTATATGCCCAGATTTTTAGATTCCGTACCACAGATATGCACTGACTGCGGACATTAAAAAAATGTATCGAATGATCCTAATTGATTCCGAACAACGCTGTCTGCAACAAATATTGTGGAAGGACAATAAACACGACCGAGTAAAAACATATGAGCTTCAAACAGTCACGTACGGGACGACCAGTGCCCCATACTTAGCGCAACGAACATTGAAACAATTGTCCTATGATGAAGAAAATAAATTCCCGATAGCAGCACCAGTCCTTCGAAGCAATTTCTACATGGACGATGCGTTATGCGGGGCGGACACCTTAGAAGAGGCTAAGGAGCTACGATATCAGTTAATTGAAATTTTGAAAAGTGCAGGCATGGAATTGCATAAAATCCGGGGAAATCATCCTGAACTTTCGCAGAGTATAAATGGAATCTACGATTTTTCTAAACCAAATGAGACCAAAACCTTAGGTGTGTCCTGGGACCCAGGAAGAGACACTTTTTCGTTTAAAATTGACGTGATAATTAGTGATTCGTATACCAAGAGAAGCGTTTTGTCAACTATTGCGAGACTGTTTGATCCTTTGGGTCTTGTGGGACCCGTGGTGTCCAACGCCAAGATGTTTATGCAGAGGCTTTGGAGACTTAGTATTGACTGGAAAGATCCACTCCCAAAGAAAGTGTATGATCAATGGCACCAGTTGTTAATTGGGCTAGAGAGCCTAAATAACATAAATATCCAAAGACGTGTAGTAATTGAGAATCCTACATCTATAGAGATTCATGGATTTTCTGATGCGTCAGAGCGCTGCTATGGAGCTGCAGTGAATTGCAAATCAAAAAATAATTCGGGAGTGACTTTAGTGAGATTAATTACTAGCAAATCGAGAGTTTCACCAATTAAGAGTCTAACTATTCCAAGATTGGAACTGTGCGCCGCTGTCCTTTTGTCCAAACTTGTGAAAAGAGTGATTGATACCTTGAAGCTGGAATCAGTTAAAGTTTATCTGTGGACTGATTCAATGATAGTGTTGTCTTGGCTACAAAAAGAACCGATGGACCTTAAAACATTTGTGCAGAATAGAATTGCTAAGCTTCAAGATTTGTTCCCTGTACGGAAATGGAAACATGTGCCATCCAACCAGAATCCTGCAGATTTGATTTCTCGTGGAGTAGATCCTGACAAACTTCTGAACCAAGAAATGTGGTGGAACGGTCCAGAGTTTCTATCTGGCAGTGATTATCCGAACAAACCTGTGCACATTAGTGAAAACAACGATGCGTACAATTCAGAACTGAAGAACAGTGTCCTTGAAAAACTTGAGAATGAAGTGCCAGTTTTTAACATTTTTGTGAATGACTTTGTGAACAATTTGTGTAACCTTAGTAATAACTATTTAACCATTTTGCGTATCTTAAGTTATATTTTTAGGTTCGTAAACAACCTGAGGAGGAAGGTTAAAGCCAGTGGCCCACTAACAGTAGATGAATTGGAGAAAGCAGAGATCTTCTTAATAAAAAGTGTACAAAGGCAAGAATTTTCAGTAGAAATAAAATGTATGGAAAAACAAAAACCTATCTTGCCAAAAAGTAAGTTGAAAAGTCTCAATCCATTTTTGGATTCAGATGGAGTGCTTAGAGTGGGTGGTCGATTAGATAATACAAATTTTCCTTTTCATCAAAAACATCAAATTATTTTGCCTAAATCCATAAACTGTCATGTATGATAATTGAATATTTGCATAACAAATACTTTCATGTTGGTGCTTTTTCACTTTTGAATTATGTTCGCGAAAAATTTTGGCCTCTCAATGGTCGCAATCTTTGTAGAAAAATTGTTCATAAATGTATAATCTGTTTTAAATGTAAACCTGTTATTACATCTCAAATAATGGGCAATCTGCCTAAGGAAAGGGTTACCACTGACTACCCTTTTAACTGCTCGGGTGTCGACTTTTGTGGTCCTTTCTTCATAAAAAACAAAAGCCAACGCAAAGGAAGTTTGCATAAAATCTATGTTTGTATATTTATCTGTTTTGTGTTTAAAGCTGTACACATAGAAGTAGTGAATGATTTAACTTCCGATGCATTTATTGCGACTTTAAAAAGATTTATTGCACGAAGAGGGAAATGTGCAAAATTATTTTCTGATAACGCTAAAAATTTTGTAGGAGCTAATAGGGAAATTAAAAAACTTCATGAAATGGTTAGCAAACCAGATGATCAATTAGCTAGATACTTAGCGGCAGAAGGCATTAAGTGGAAGTTTATACCCCTAGATCCCCAACTTTGGTGGTCTATGGGAGGCTGCTATTAAATCATTTAAATATCATCTAAAAAGAGTTATGAGGGGAATAAATTTGACTTATGAAGAATTTTTAACCGTGATAGTTCAAATCGAGGGTATGTTAAATTCTCGACCTCTTTGCCCCTTGTCTACTAATGAGAATGAGTTTGAAGTTCTTACTCCTGCTCACTTCTTGATTAATAGATCCTTGAATTCTATTATTGAGCCCAACTTAATAAATATAAAGGAGAATTACCTTAAGAAATGGGAAAAAATTACTAGAATAGTGCAATTAATGTGGAAATTTTGGCATCGCAATTATCTTAATCAAATGCAACAAAGGAACAGATGGATGTTCGAAAAAAATAATGTAAAAGTTGGAGATTTAGTACACTTAATTGAAGAGAATTTGCCACCATACAAGTGGTTATTAGGAAGAATTATTCAAGTTTATTTAGGAGTCGATAACAATATTCGTGTAGTTAAAGTGAAAACTCAATTTAGTACTTGTAAAAGAGCCATATCTAAAGTTTGTGTTTTGCCAATGCCAAATGATTAAATACTGTTGATAAAATTTATTTTTTTTGTGTGTTTTAATCAATTTCAAGTGAATTGTTTTTTTGTTTTTTTTTTAAATTTAATTTCAATGATATAGTGCATTTCTTTAAGTGTCTTTTGTGGAATTTAAGTGATGAACAATTTAGATATATTTTGTGTTAATTATTAATACAGTGATTGCATGGTGTAACCAGTGCAATGTGGGGCGGTATGTTAGTTCACGGCATACGAAGCGCTATCTGTGTAATTAAGAGAGTAGAGTGTGTTGTTGTGTCTGTAGTAATGTATGTATAAACTGTGTCTGCGCAATCCCAATTGCGCAGCCTGAACTGCGCATGCCCTGCAACTCCAATGAAATGTACAGAAGTTATGAGAAATTAATAAACGCAAGTCCACAAGAAAACTGTGTCGTGATTGTGTGTCATGAACAATATGTGTAAGAGACTCTTCAGTCCACTTACGTGTTAGAGCTATCGAATTAAAACAAGTTTAAAAGCACGATATTTACACAACCATACAACCGATGCGAAAGAAAATTTACATATTCATCTGAGATGAACGTTCAAATAAGAAATTCACACACAATTCGCGTGTTTATCTAAACTATAGTGTGGACATGATATCCAAAACTAATTTGTTTTTCCAACAGTAACGGCTAATATTTTATAATGTAAATTGTATTCAAGGTATAAGAAATGTGTATGCCTTTTAAAATCATAATAGCAAGCTTAAAGTTTACATTGAAAAGAAAAATTTAAAAACATGGAAAAGATTTATTCCCTCTTTCAAACATAAGTAATCATGGCAATACATAGTAGAAAAATTACTCATTTTGCTTGAGAACGAAAATAGAAATATAATTTCTAATCTCACAGAAAAGGAAAATAAATTACTCTTTCTGATATTATGCAAACTTTTCAGTGGTACGTTTTCTAGTTTTCTGCCTCTAACATTCTCTACGATATTAAGATAACATTAGTTGCTTTAATTAAAAGTATTGAAATTTATTTCAAAACAGAAATGTTTCATCGGATTTATTTTCTGAATTTTGAATATAATTTTATTATTTATCGAATTAAAGTATTGTTAGTAAGAATATTTCATCTTTCTATGCCGAAAGAAAACCTGCTTCATGTGATTTAAAATAATCTCTTAGGAATAAACGTTATTACAGTTTTATTAAAAAACCTTATATCACAATATTGAATGCTTTATGTTGTTGAAATTCTTGTGACGCATAGTATCTGTGAAATATTATTTCTTAATTACACTGTATCCAAAAGTAAGTAAAAACTTTTTGAATATATATATATATATATATATATATATATATATATATATATATATATATATATATATATATATATATATATATATATATATATATATTATGTATAAATCACCAAAAAAATAATTTAAAACAGAAAGAATTTCATCAAGAAATTACAATTATCAGAAGGCAACCTATGGGATTTAATTTCGTGTGGTAATTAACATAAAGAACAATTATTCCAACGCAATTTCATTTCAATATACCATTACTGTTTTGTTTAATAAAAATGTAGATTACTCGAAATAATGACGAGAATAAAATTGCTAATTATCTTCTTTTTTTGTGCGCATTCGAACAGCTTTATAGTTATCTCACCGTCTTTCGTATAGATTCTTTTAAATCATCTAAAGCAAAATATTTTATGGAAAATTTATAAAAAACAACTTTATTAAGAATTTTTTTATAAATTCGACACACACACACACAAAAGCAACTATAAATATTAAACATGATAAAGTATGGAATTTTTCCGAACCGTGCATCTATATAAATAAATAAAATTGAAGTGTCTGTTTGTAATTTCAAATTAGCAGTTTGTTACTAAATGCATTTAAAGGTATTTACGGTACTTATATCAAAAAATCAATTTTTAAAATTTTTGTCTGTCTGTCTGTCTGTCTGTCTGTCTGTCTGTTTGTTCCGGCTAATCTCGGAAACGGCTGGTGCGATTTTAAAAATTCTTTCACTAATGGAAAGCTACATTAACGGGGAGTAACATAGGCTATATTTTATTCCCGTATTCTTACGGGAACGGAAACTATACGGGTGAACGTGAAACTGAATGCCAAGATGAACGCCAAATTGAACGCCAAGCTGAGCTAATGAAGTCGTTGTTTTGGTTACTGGCGACCGATGCTCTTCATGAGACATAATAGTGTTACGCGCACATGATAATACGCTGACACGTGCCATAATTTTTTTTATGATAGTTATCTCACTGTTCAGTTAAGTAGAGCATCGGCTGTTTCGGGTGCACTTTTAAAAATAATGAATCAAGGCTTCATAAGCAAAAGGCAATGCAAGAAACAAAAAATTGATAAGTTTTACGGTTAATTTTAATCCTTTCTTTTTTTTTATTTACATTTTTTAGTCACATTTAAACAATAGTTATTATAATAATAAATATATAAATAAATAAAATTGAAGTGTCTGTTTGTAATTTCAAATTAGCAGTTTGTTACTAAATGCATTTAAAGGTATTTACGGTACTTATATCAAAAAATCAATTTTTAAAATTTTTGTCTGTCTGTCTGTTTGTTCCGGCTAATCTCGGAAACGGCTGGTGCGATTTTAAAAATTCTTTCACTAATGGAAAGCTACATTATCAGCGAGTAACATAAGGTACATTTTATCTCCATATTCCTACGGGAACGGAAACTATGCGGGTAAAACCGTGGGACTTTGCTTACTCCCCACCAAGTTGGCGCAAAATTATGCATTTGGTCAATAATGGAAATTTTTCACATTTATAACACAGTGAATTGAAACACAGTGTAATTTAGCATCTTTACAAAAAGCAATTTTTTAAATGGTTTTTTATTAAACGTATAACGTTTATTACGTTACGTTTGTTAAATGTCAAACTCAAAATTTGAGAAATATCGCCAAGTTGGCTAAGAAGTTCTCTATTCCGACAATCCCAGATATTTTAATGCAAATTTTCTACCACATTTTAAAGAGGGAAACGAAATAGTTTTAGCGAATTGCGCGATTTCAATATCCCCAGTTTTAATGTTGCTATTAACAAAGCTAACATTTCAGGTAGCAGGGGTGCATTTGGAAAAGAAATGTTTTTCCCATGGCCAGCTATATGTAGCCTAATCGGTGTGTCCAATGCCCAAATACTCACTTATTTGCAACTGACGGAAGAACATATAATATGGTATACAGTAGCATCTTAGAATAATATTCTGTTTTCTTTTATCGCCTTTTAAAGAGGAATTATGTATTAGACGTAGATACTTTCGATTTTTAAAAATATTAATAGTTTAAGTTAACGTTTTGAACCGTTCAATCAGACGCCAAGTTGCCAAAATGGTCACCAAAAAGGATTCCAACTTGGCTTTATCACCAACATTCCGCTATATTTCCATTGAATCACCATTATAAAGTAAGGAACGGCGTTGCTTGTGAATATTATAATTTTAGCATAAAATAAACACAACAGAATGTAATATTTACCTATTACACATCCAGATATAAATTATTTACACTATTTTAAATGTTTATTACGCAAAATTTGCAACAATATGCTAATTTTGTTGAGCAGAGATTAGCTTAGGGAGTTGTTTTCAAAAACCGACCCACAAGAGAGTTACAGGACATTATAAATTTTTAAAAAAATGCTTTTTATCAGCTATTATACCTTCAGACTATAACAAATAGGGTTTTTTTGTTCAGTTGAGACATGCTAAAAGCTTTTTATTACGTAGTTTGCAATTCACAAAATATTAACTCATTAAAAATTCCTTTATCCTTCAATCTGTATGGTTTAATTTTTCAATTCACCCGTGCGAAGAACGGGTATATCAGTTAGTATATTTATAAAAAATTAAGAAATATTTTTATCAGATGCTTTTTTAATGAAAATATTTAATTACAGTGCCGATTACATCTCTGTAAAATGTATAAATTGTGATTTGATTTATGTATTTTGTATCGTACAACCCACATAAATCTCCATTTGATTCAAGAAGAATTGCTCTGTCTCCAATTTCTCTCTAGTATTACTTTTGAATCCTGCGAACTCAATATAGCATCCATCTCCATAGACGATTATTTATTCCCACGCAATATAGCCTCCATCTAGTTGGTTGTGACGTCAAACATTCATCCAAAAATGGTTTCCGGTCAAATAAAGTCCGTCGTTCGTGATTAAATAGCACTTCAGCATCCGAAGTTGTTTGGAAAGTCTATTTCTTTATACACGTATGCAGCTTAACTTTAAGAAGACTATAGAGTATTTTAAAACTGATTTTATAAAAAAAATCATTCATTTTTTTTCATGCGCTATATTATATGACTATATATTTTACCTGTTTCTAATTTTAGAGTCCTTCACAATCAGAGGTGTCATTCATAAAATAAATAAAGAACTTAATCACTTCTTACTACTAAATAAATGATTTCAAAGGATCCCTAAGCTGTAACAAAATGAAATAAACAAAGAAGTTGCTCACAAGGCAAATACAACAGAAATAGGTAAATGTGTGAGGTAGATGTAAATAATTTGCAAAAATAATAATGAACCTTAATCTCTAAATTGCTATAAATATTAATCTAAAATTCTGGTAAAGTCGAAGATATTCCCTATTAAAAGAGAGAGAGAGAGAGAGACTCAGTAATTATCTCAAAATATTAATCTTTTCTGTCTACTGCCTCTGTAAATGCCAGTAAATACTGAATTTGAAAGTGTATTTCACTTCAACTCTGCGCTTTTCAGAAGCAATTTCAGAAAATGGAATCCGTTTCGCGTGCAGTATAACCTCTGAAACCGAGACCTAAAATAAAAGCTTCATTTATTTATTTATTTTTACTCAGATTGAATTTCTTATAGATCATTAATCGTCACTAATTTCAATCAAAATATATAAACAGTGAAAAATTATTACTATTTGAGTATATATTAAATTAAAAATGTAGAATGCTTCGACTTTTTAAAATATTGATTTAGTTGTACAAAAAAGCTCAACGACAATTGTTTATTCTGGAATTCGTTTTTTTCTTTTTTTGTGATTTATTTATCTTAGATTATGTTGCTATCAAGAGGACTATTTTCTTTAAATCACTGATAAAGATGTCACCTAACCACTTTTTTAAAAACTTTATCGTAAATATTTTCTTTCCAGTATATTTTACCCCTAATTCTCTTAAGTTTTTCATTTTTCCTTAGCAAAGTTTTCTATGGATGAATCTAAAGTATTTTAAAACCTTTTTGTTTCCTTGGGTGCTTTTTTATTGCAGCCATACTTGGTGAAATTTCGTTGATGAGAATGACATTCCTAGATGATGATCATGATGAATGCCAAAAGGGAACCGAGCTCATTCGAAGAGAGTTTAGAGCTACAACCGATACCTCCGGAAGCAACCACCCTCACGTCCAGTCTTTATTGTAAAAAATTAAAGTTTACACTTTAAACAAAATTCCAACTTTCTTACAAATACAAAAGAAATAATAAAATTATACAAAACAAATGCACCATAAAGACCAAAAAAAGAAAGAAAGATAAAAAAGCAGGGAGCATATAAATAATAAAAATTCTTTGAAATTATTTTAGTCTTACCAATAAATTTTTCTTACATTTTTATTCTCTTTATTACAGCCCACTAATACAGAGAAATTTAGAGGAAGGCTGGTGCAGTAAAACAGTGTACAGCTCTTCATCTTAATCCTTAGTATAAGAGTTTGCTATAGGTCGCTGACTCATGGCTGGTGTGACATAAGTTCGA
The DNA here is from genome assembly GCA_019973975.1 of Trichonephila clavata. Taxonomy (NCBI): domain Eukaryota; kingdom Metazoa; phylum Arthropoda; class Arachnida; order Araneae; family Nephilidae; genus Trichonephila; species Trichonephila clavata. The sequence goes on from BMAO01032113.1 coordinate 9,214, forward strand.
GCCTAGTGTCTCTGCAGACCCACCACATAGGGGAGCGAGGCACATTAAATTTGTCGAAGCTCAAACGTCCTCTCGTTGGCGTGGTGTGGAAGTTAGAAGAAGAGGTGGAAGCTCATTTGTCACCCTCGTCACTTTACCAAGATTCAAAGTTACGATGTCCGTTGCTAAACCCCCTCGAGTAGCTAAATAGTGTGACTTTAATATTCACTCACTTGCTAAGAGTATGCTAATATAATATGCAACGATTTTATTTTGACCTGCACTATCTTTCTACATATTATTTAATTATGTGATTTAGGTTTATAGTAATTTAATATATGATTGTGTGCGTGTATGTTCCTGCGTGTCTGCTTGCATGCGTGCATATGCATGTAGAAAATTGATAACTAATTCTATCCTTTCCAAAATTTTCCAAGGAACAATGTTCAAAAATTAAATTCATTCATTAAGTAAAAAAAAAAGTGTGCAATATCCATTTTTTTATTTATTTGCTTAAATGTATTCAATATTTTTCAATTTGACTTATCCCCGATACTTTAATTGCAGCTGAAACGAAGAGATTACTTTGATAACAAAACATTTTTTTCGATTTATCTAAAAAATTTGGACAACAATTCTTTTGACTAAAATACCATAAAAAGTATAGGCACACGACATTAAGTTCACGACAATATTTTGAAAGGCAACACATTTTTTCGTCATTAGATTGACATAAAAAAGAGGGCATTCGTAATTTTTTTCTTCATTGGTCCTATAAAGAAAAAGTACCAGTTCATTGTAGCGGAAAAAGAATTTAAAAATTTTCTTAGTGAAAAACAATAAAGGCTTTTCCTGTTTGTATATCGCTTCCCTTTAGAAACTATCTGCGATGTTTTCAAGGAAAGTATTGGTATTCCACTCCAACGATAGAGCAGGACATCTTCATTGGAAAATCGTTTACCAAAACGCAGCAATTACAAACACTGGCCGGATAGTTAAGAGTGTTTAGCGAGCACTTTACCTGGGAATTCCCGATAATGAGGGGACGAAGATGGATGATAATGAGGAGCTTCCTTTCTTTGCTGTATTGAGACTTTGAAGGAGAAATAAAAACTAAAGATATACGCTAGGGAGGCAGCTATTAGTAAACATAAAAAATAAGGCAATTCAAAAATAAATTTGTAAATGCAATGCCAGAGATTTGATTTTTATTTTAAAAAATTAGCGAATTTTTCTCGAAATTCAGCGTTTGAATTTAAGGGGCAGCAATTAATTAAAATATTTTACACTAAATCTTAATTATAGTATCGATATTTAAATATGAAAACATTACTGAAACTATAGAGGCTGATAATGATGTCATATGTTAGTTTAAGTATTGAATTTATATTAAGTAACAAATATCCCTTGAAATAAAAACAGTTTTAAAATCATAACATCAGGTAATAAATGTGTAACCTATGAATTTAATATAAAAATCTCATTTAAGAAAATCGGCGTAAATTTCTTTTATTTGATGTAAGTAATACGAACTGATATTTTCCCCAAACTTTGAAATATTAAACCAATATTGATAAAAAAAATATGGTAGTCTCAAATTCCTATAAAATTAATTGAAACATATAAAAGCTACTGATTATTGTCTCGTCAATATTATTAAACAGTCAAGTGTTACTTATACGCATTTTTTAATGAAAATTAAGAAAGTAGACTTCCTTCTGTAACGGGTCTAGATCTTTCTGAATGGTGGAGGCATGGTGACAGAACGACAACGAGTATTATCCAGCTATTATATAGCTTGATTGCTAATGTTAAGATCTTTTTTCAGTAGGTACCATCGCAAGTGAATGTCTATGGGAATGAGATTGCAGATGGTTTGGCCCGCGAGGGCAGCCATAAAGATTCTACACATGGTGGCTGCCTTACTTTTTCAGAAATTGCTACCCGGGTCAAACAAGATATCAGTTCCTCTTGGAGGCAGGCCTCCGTACATGAACGGTATGAAAGAAATCGCCCTGGTGCTGCTTTACTTGGGAAAAGCAGTAGCCCAGGTGAAACTACTCTTGCTAGACTACGAAGTGGACATACTCGAGCTCAACGGCATGTGGATGGTCTTAAAATTTACCCTCCTTGTCTGAAATGCACTGTGAACCAAGCCGCTCCTGCCCACATCTTTGCTTGTATTGGATGCCATAAGAGCCAGCTGTTCTCAAGTACAACTACAGTTCTTGATTGCTTAAAAACGCACGGGTTCATGGACTTGATCTAGATGTTTCTGTCGGTCAAGTGGGATAAGAAACAACAACAACAACACGTTCTTCCTAATAAGCCTATCAGGGAAATTCTTTCTTTAAATATTTTTCAATTGAAACTTCCTCCAGAAGAAAAAGACGTAGACTATGTAGATTATGTCATGTACTTAAGTGTTAACTTTCACGTTCGACGAAAGAGAGAGGTCAGAAGCTAAATGATAGCTGTGAGGGTTAATGTAAGGTAATAGAAAGCTAGACGAAAGGGTGCAGTAGATTATCTGCTTAATATTTATGAATGACGATTTGCCAATTAGATAATTGAATCGGACTAGCGTCGGCTTAAAGTAAGTTATTAACTAAATTTACTTATATCGTCTTCCTCGCTGATGCTCCCTTCATTATTGTACGGAACATTTCTTAATCTTGGGCTGTTCAAGTTTGTTCGGTTGTTGAGACGTAAATAAATTGTGTTTGATTTGTCTATGGCTAATTTTCTTTCTAACTCTCGTACATTGGCCCAACCATCATTACAATTCTTATTTTCCAAAAAATTTAGAGTATAATTGTAAGAAAAAATTCTTTATTACAATTAGTAGTGTTTTTTCAATGCATCTGTCTCTTTTTCAAGAATAAAATACAACCGCTCTGATTCCCGAAATATATTTTTTCTTATCAGATCTCCGTCACCTTTTAATGGATGGCAAAATTCTGCGCATGCACATTTGGTGTGTTGAGTAGCAAAGTAAAATGGCAGTATTATATAAAATAAACTTTATTTCCAACACTAAAATAACCAAGTTCGAATACATATATTCCCTTCGTCAGAGTGGAATTCTGGGAAGATAGAAGAAATGCCAGAAAACATTTCTTCCGACCAATGAAATTCAATAAGAGATTCTAATAGCCAATAAGATGCAAGGATCAAGAATCGCTACTGTGAGTAAGGATCATCCGATATTATGAATAAGGATAATCCGATATTATGAAGTATACCACACACGTTATAATCTGCTACATATGTGCAACAAACCAGGCACGAAAAATTACAATATCTTTGGAACACAACTCGTATACTACATTTACTTGCAAAATAGGCTTTCAAGGAAATGCTTCAAAACAAGTTAACACTTTAAGAAACGTTTAACACGAGGACGCTTAAAATGAAATATCGGTTAACACGAAATAATACAACGGTTCCGACAAACTACTATGCATTTCCATGCTATTTTCTCTTAACACGGAACGAAAATCACTTAACTAAAAATGCTTTCCCTTCTGAGAATGAACAAAATATTGAAAACACCACCCTCCCAGGTGAGATTTAAGAGGAGTGTGAAACGAAAGGGAGGTGGTTTCACAAGTTCTGTATAAAGGAAGCTAACTTAACTTTGAAATAGCCTAGGAATAGCCTATGACAGGAGCCAATTTTGTTCATCTAGGCTACTTTACCCTTTCCACTCCTACAAACGCTACACGAAAAGATTTCATATTGGAATTCGGTGGCGAGGGTATCGTGGTGTGATTAAAAATCAGTGGGATCGTGTTTTTTATTTCCTATTTTAGTTTAATTTTTTACGAGCTCAACAGCAAAGATATCAGGGGGAAAGTAAACTGCTATTTCGCTTAAAATGAAGATAGAGCTTCTTATAAGGATGTTGATTAAAAATAGAAGACGAAAACGGAAATCTGAAAAGTTTTGGTATTTCTCTATATTGAGTTAAATTTCATTATAAACTCTTGGAAACTTTTTTGTTTCGTCGATTTTTATTAAGTGCATTATATATAAATATTTAGGTGTGAATAAAATGTACTCTAATAAACTTAATTTTATTGAATAAATGTTTTTTTTTCAATATCTTTTAACACGAAAAAATATTTCAGTCCCCTTAGTTTCGTGTTAAGCGACTTTCACTGAATTAATTTCTTTTTAACAATAAGTTTACACTTGAAATAATACTCTTTCAGGGTCATTCAACAACGTCTGTATAGAGGGATTGATGTACGTTAAATCTGCGGAAGCTCAAAATCCTCACTTTAGCGTGGTGTGGTAATGTGGAGAATGGAATGCAAGCTCAGTTAACATCCTCGTCATTTCCTCGTGGTTCAGAGATCAGTCGATAACATCATATTACTAACTTCCAAATGAGACGTTAACAATCAATTAATTGATAGAAATCCATTTTGTATGAGGTAGACTTGTGACCCTCTAGGTATTTTTCGTTTACTTTAAAAAGTGTGCTGATCGCAGTTTCCACTCTACTTAACTAATGATTATTTCTTTCAAGCATTATTTATGTGTGAAGTTTATAAATAATTTCAATACTTCAAATGATTTTCAAAAGGGAGGATACACACATTTTTCTAATATATATGCATAAACTTTTCTTTCAGAAATTTCTCTGAATGACCTTCATATGCTGCTAAAAATTATTAAATAAACATAATGCGTGCAGCTGTCTTGCTATGATTATAAATATGTCTTGCTCTCAAACTATTAAAATTAGACATATTTTTGTTCAGATATATTGTGAGTACTGTCAGCAATTTTTTAGTCCATTTTCTTCAGTGAATTGCAACGTTGGTAGTTCGGAGAATCTCTCTCTCTCTCTCTCTCTGTATATATATATATAAGTGGTATTCCAGTTCCCACCAAGTATTCTTTAACGCATCTTCTGTTACGCTGCATTCCGCTTTAAACATTCCCCCCACATGTCATATTTTTATTAGTTCTGTACCAATAGTGTCGCGTCCTTAACAATGTCGAAATATAAGCTGAACATTTATAAACGAATTTGTTTCGTGAAATCAAAGCACACATAGGGCTTTCTCTTAAATCGATACCATTTCGGCCGAAAATGATGTCTTCCTTACAAATATTCCACCGAACCTCTCTTGAAGAAGCATTCCCGTGATCTATCGCACACAAAAACTACTAAAACTTACTTATCCAATGATATACAAGCTACATTGTTTTATTAAACGTTTAGTTTGTAATCATTTTTTGTTATGACAGCATCCTTGTTATTCCTCGCTATAATGGACAAATGGCGATCTTCTGTGAACGTCGTGGGTCTTGAACGATCTTGACCAGGCTTTCTCTCGGTGGATCTGGTATAATGTAACTGTTTCCATAAGTTGAATACGAAGCAGGGCCGTAAATTGAATTCTCTACACATCTGGATTTGAGGCTAGTTTGCTTCTAGCCTGCCCACAATTCTCCACCTCAATCCATCATCTAAACAACGGTAGTTACTCCTTTTTACTGCTTGAACTTTAACTAACCAATTGCTGCAAAAAAATACCAATAAATTCAGTGAAATGTGCTTGTGAACGAAATGCGGATTTTGGCAAGCGCGTTTAAAATCCTGTTGCTCGACTAGATCTACCCTCATACACATATACGCTTACGTACTCAACACACAAAACATGGATCTCTGTTTCAAAGCAGTCGTTTTACATTTCGTTCAAATCTTTTCATGAAATTCGAATAAATATGCAAATTTTCTTAGTTTTGAACACAAATGTATATTTTGGTTTAGAATAATTCATAAAAAACTTGTAATCATTAATTTATTTAAACTACAATTACGGATATTTTTATTCATGCTTTTCATACTGAAATCCAAATAGTCTTAATTAACCAAAATACGTAAGAATTACGATGTGATGCAATAACAATACATAAGATGTAAAAAGTTGTTACAAATAAAACAGATCAATTTACTCTTTATTAAAAAAGACAAAACTTCTCATTAATTGCATTAGCGTTACTCTATAAATAAAAAAAATGCGCAATTTTGTTTTTAAAAGTCCCAAAAACTGTTATGAAATATTTATTTTTATTTTTTTCAAATGACGAAAAATAATTTTGATTCTAAAAGAGATCTCGTTATTTTTAATTAACGTAACGGATGTCATAAAATCGCAACACTGTGAAAAAAGTCAAAAGATTGGATACTGTTTTCACATAAAATTTTTCTTCATATCAGAACATTTTTTTTCATGTCTAGAATAAATTAAATTTATTTTTCGTTATTTTTTATTTCGAAACAAAAAATGGATTCTTAGCTGTTCGGGTTTGTTAACATTATAAATAAATTGTAAAAAAAAAAGGATTAAAATATTTTTTTTTCATTTAATGGCCTTTCGAAGTGAAATGAACTGATGTATGTAGACTAAATTGCATGTGCTTATTCAAAGAATTGCATGTCCTACCATTTTGTACGTTTAATTAATTTGCTTAACTCGAAAGATGTTTCAACAAATTTGTTATCGATAGCTATTTTAAAGTGATTTCTCGTTTAAAGGAGCTTACATGAAATGGTAAAAAAAAAATTAGAAATCAGATTTTTTACACAGCAGATGTTATAATTAATTTAATTAAATATTATCCTCTAAAAAACATAACTTGCAAAAAAATCATAACGTTCCGTGTTATGGGAAAGCACACAATACTTAGAAAGGGCAAAAAAAATAATTTTTTTGTTGTATTTAAATTTTTAATTTATTTTTCCTCCTTTTATATATAAACGCCTTATCTTTTTTTCTAATATACTCATGTCTATTTTCGTCGTGAAATTTATTCTATATATTAATTTGAAGTAAGAATCATTCGTTTTAAAAATTCCATTCCCTATTTTCTTTTTTTCCTTTTCTTCATTTTTTTCTTCAAATTAATGAATGTATTTGATCGTTGCCAAATCCTAAAGATTTATTTTAATTAATCTCTCCTTATTCCTACACTTGAAAACTTCTATAGACAGCTGAAAAGGCAGATAACTCCGAAGGTTGGTTACAAAAAAAAAATTAAGAAAGAAGTAGTAATTGTGAAATTCTTTGAAATATGGACCAAATAAAGCAAAAAATTATTTTGAGCGATTAAAGTAATTGTGTGTTGGAACCTTTTCTCAAAAACATTTTACTGGCAAAGAATAAAAAATATTGTTCTTGAAATTAAGCCAAGTATTGCTTATTTTTCCTTTAGCTTTATCTTTATTTTTTCTCTTTTTTTTTTTTTTTTTTTGCTTCATTCAGTAATTTATTTTTTATAAGCAAAACAATTAAATGCGTGTTTATTATGTCAATGAAAATATGAAAAATTGACTATGTGGATGGTAATCATTAATTTGAAATTCCTTGAAGAAAAAACTTTTTCTTAGTAACTAATAACGATAAATAGCTATAATAATTTTATGTGCAGAGTATTTTGAAAAAATAAAATGAAACGAGTCTTACAGTAGTCGCATATGATGTGTAACATCTGGCATGCTATCGTGGTAAATATAAAATAGTAACGTAAATCCTTAAAAAATTAATCAGGTAGATGGGAAATAATTTTCTATCGAATAATTACATCTTTAATAAAAATTTTATTTAATTAACACAAGGAGTACTGCAATTTTTGATCAAAAATAATTATTCTTGTTCAATTTGGAGATGAGTGAAGACTGTGAGTGTATGATTGAATATTAACGTCGCACTGTTCAGCTACACGAGAGCTTTTGGCGATGGACCTCGTAACTTTGAACCATGGTCAAGTGACGAGGACGACGATTTAGCTGGCATCCTCTCCTAACTACCCCCACTGGCTACCTCGGCCACGAAGAGTGGAGACACAATAGACTTAAGATAATTAAAGTATGACATATATCCTTGTGATTTCAAAGTATTTAAAAACCGTTGAAAAACAGCGTCAGTAACAGTGCCACTGTTAGTTATTAATCTTAAATGCGTCATTTTTTAGAATCTGGAATACCCACTGGCATCTTATCAGTGCGTCGATACGTCTGGTTTGCAAAATGTAGGATCAGCCAACTGAAGGAAATCTAGAAGAGCTAAGTTTGAAATATTTCATGCGAAAGAGGGTGTTAAATCAATGATATTTTTCACTAAAAAGAGTTCAAAATTCTATCTGAAACTTGCATCAGTATAAGAAACAAAAGTACACTTTTTGAATCGAAGAGTTTGTGAAAAATTATTTAATCCGGTGAGAAACCTCTAAATCAATTCTCAGCTGTTATGGTAAAATGGAGCAATGAATGATACACTCTTTCCACAAATCCGACAAGAGAATTTAGAAAAACAGCCTTTTTATTTAAGTTTAACGGCTAGAACAGTGTTTGCCAAACTCTCCATATTTGCGATCCAACTTTCAGTCATAATTTTCAGCGAACCCCCTTCATACAACAACAATGTATTGAATGCAATAATTATGTACTTCGACGCTATAGCTACAATGCGACTTTAATATTATAAACTGCACATATTACAAATATATGTATTATATTTTGTATATGACATGTCCATGTAGGTCACTAGTAGTTACTAAACTTGGTTTTAATTTAGTATTGATAAATCAATTATTAAATACTTTTTGCGCACTGATACATATATATGTATCTTGTATCAGTGTGAATATGTATTTTATTTTTTATCATGTCAGAATGTATTTTGTTTAGCTTCCTTTCGGTAAATTGATAATTATTTTAAATCTTTTATTTTGGACTTTTCGATATGCTCGCGTCCCCCCCCCCACCCCGTAGGGTTGTCATGCCACACAAGAGGGTGCCCCCCCCCCCCAGTTTGAGAAATGCTGGGTTAGAGCATAATTTTTTTTAAAAAAAATTTCCATTTTCGGAAAAACTAGACAATTGGTAACTAAATCTTTCAGTCTCCAAATCTGGAAATGAGATCTAGAATTAGTCCCCAAATCTGCAAATGGTACATAGAATTAATTGCCAAATCTGAAAATCCTTATTCCTGATGATTCTGATTAGTACAATGGAACAAAATTATGAAATTATTGTATTGTGATCGGTCCTTGACAAGTGTGATGAATTTGGAATTATTCAGACCTCTTAAAATGGGTAAAAATCGAGTTCAAAGATTCCGTTACATGCAAGTGAAACTTATAAATGCGTGTTAAAAAAAAGGCTGGTGGCTTGATGGCTACTAGAGTTGAAATCTCGGGACCCCATTGCGCGTGGTATAGTTGGATGCGAAGAGACCACCACCAAGCGCGTTGATTGGTCAAATCAAATAGCACGCGCTCCCCGACTTCCTGTTACACATTTCCGTCCCTTTTCACGAAATCACTCCTACAAAATTCCAGCAGCCGATAAGAAAGATGTTACACATCAATAAGCTACTACAATTAATCGAACGTAAGAAAATTCAGCTAAAAAATTATTGTTTGGTGCAAGTGTATGTTGTAGCGACTGTTTCCGTACGGCAGAAAACAACTAGCTACTGGCAGACCATACAAAAGCGACCATAGACATGCGAGTGAGGACCATCAAATTTTCGTGATTGATAAACTGATAGAAACATTTTAACAATGCTACTACATTAAATTTTGCCGGAAGATAAATTAATTTGC
>BMAO01032114.1:0-95719 GCA_019973975.1 Trichonephila clavata
AAAAGCACTCTCAAATTCAATGTAATGCGTTTTTTCCTGAATTTGGTTCACATAAAAATTTTATCTTAGTATTTTCTTGTTAAATTAGGCTTGAAAACAAATGTAAATATATTCATGAAATTTGTTTTATTTGTTGTCAAAAATTTCATAATTTTTATACAAAGATAACTTGACATTATATATTGGTAAATCTTCAAATTCATTGACTAAATATTTAATAAAATATCACGATGAGAGATTGGGAGACAAATTTCGTAAAAAATTGCTCTTTATAAATTTAACTTCAACTTCTAATTTTATAGATGTTAGTGTTGAAAGTTTTATCTATTTATATATGAACTAAAGTTTGGCGCTCAAAATTGCTCACAAAAACATCAGTATATTCTTAAACATGTTTCTAAAATATTATTTTAATTCTATTAAGTTGGCATGTGAAATGTAGGATTTTTTACATGTTGTCTTCCTGATTTTGTTATGCTTTTGTTTTTGGCAAACCTCTTTTATAGTCGTATTATTTACTGCCAGAGTTGCATTTTTAAACAAAGATTTTCTCGAAAAGGTTCCACTTTGTATTTGTTTTGAGTCTCTAAGATTTAAATTCAGCCGATAATAATGTAATTTTATATGAATATTTTTATATTTCCGATGCGGATTACAAGACAACTGCAAACAAAATTGAGAAACATAGAACATTGACAAAAAAAAACAGGAAAAAAAACAACACAAAAAACAAGAAAGAAGCACAATCCACTGTATAGTCTATAAATCACACATTTGTATCTGGCTTTCCAATATCTGCTCCACATGGACCCAGAACTGAGTGCACGCAGCAGGCCAAATGAATGGCGCCCATTATTCATTGAGTCGCATAGTTACAAAGGGGACTCTGGCAATGCCTATCATGTTTAGATGCTTGAATAGGCAGTCGTGCCAGTGGCGATTCGAAATTCGGCTACAGCTCAATCTATGGCCATTTGGAATATGAAGGAGTTTGCTAAACCACACTTTTGATTATTATTTTGGTTGAATTTCGGCCAGAAGTGTTCTCTGAAGTACTTCTTTATGATTTTTTGGCACTATAAAAAGACACTAAAAAAATCCAAGTACTGGTTCGTATTGTCAGAGCCCAGGGCCTCCCTCAAGGAGGAAACTGGGCGTTAGAATTACCTGCGTCCATTGATATCCGCCTATATGGTATGCACTAAAAAGAGATACCAGCTTCCGGGATTATACTGGTCTGCAATGGTAAAATACCAATCTGATGCTATTAGAAATTTAAAAAAAAAAAACCTTACGAAGACAATGTAGATCCACTTCCTCGTTGGTGCACCCCGAAACGTAAATTATTACGGCTAAGGTGATCTACTACGTCGCATGTGCCGCCTTCAGTACTCTTTATATGAATATAAACTTGTGATAATGTTGCAAATCCGCACGCAACATATACTAAGCATTTGGAGAATACAGTTAACGATCCAAAAGTGCAGTGCTAGTTTGAAAACTTTCAGTCTGTTATTTTCCCTGCAAAATAAACCACGTGGAAGACTCAAAATTCTATGAAAAAGATGCTTTAAAAAGGATATAGAAAACGAATATAGCTGTATCTGTTGTACTACAGCCAGTGCATTGATGAAATGCATGAAAAGTAGAAAATTATTCTCCCATCACTTGTTAATCTGTGTGGTCCAGTACTTCTTCTCAACATTCGACCTCATACACCGTACAAAATAACAGCACCCAGCTTATTCACCGGATCTTTCTCCAACCAATTTTTATTTTTTTAACCCCCTAACTGCCGATAAAAAGTTACGAAATTATCCCCCCCCCCAGTGCCACCGCTTTTTCCTTAGACGTGCGTTGTTAAGCGGTTTAATGCAGAAAAAGAAAAGGCGTGCTTTTTCTTCACCTAAAAATTGTTTACTTTCACTTTAAGAAAGAAAGAAAAGAAAAGGATAACATAATAAACTGAAAATGAAAGATTTAATCTCTAGAGTTATAATACAATAAAAAATAAAGTGCAACTTATATGTTCTGTGATATAGCCTGAAACATGGTTGAGCCCATAAACCAGTATCACATTCAATGCATTCGTACAAAAAATTAAAAAGCTTCTATTACACACGGTGAGCAAAAATGACGGCAAATGAAGAATAGAAAAGAGTACACTCAAACGAAGAAACATGAAAAACTGCTTAGATATGAATTTCATCCTTCCTGGAATATACCCTTTCCATCCTTTCTCCGAAATAAGTGAATTCTTTAGGCTGTCAATGACACTGCCAATGTTATTTTGCTGTATTCCGTAGTCGATGGACTAGTTTTGAATGGAGCAAAACAATATAAAGAGTCCTCCTTTGGAAGGACGAGTATACACGTCCGGGGACAAAACGCACCAGCTCAGGAGGACGAGTATACACGTCCGGGGCACAAAACGCACCATCTCAGGATGACAGTATACACGCCCGTGGCACTTAAGGGTTAAACATTTAAAACAGTTGTTACGGGATAAACAATACCAAACAGAACACATTAAGAAAGTTCCATATCAAAGTTTATTGATTCTGAAGATCGAAATTTCTTTAAGACAGCTTCAGTGCATTAAAATCTCGTTAAGAAAAGTGTATTGAAGCAAACAGAGCGTATTTGAATTAAATAAACAGCCTTGAAGAAAAAAAAGAGAAACTGTTTTCTTATATTCAACTAAAAATTCGACATTTCACATGCACCTACCTAACAATAAAAGGAAGAATAGATTAACAAATAAAAATGTTTGAATTTTCTACTCACCCAGAAAAAGTAGGGAAAAATGAAAATTATAAACATTTCTTTACAATTTTATTTTTCTTATTTCAATTCTCTCCATGAAGCTAATAAAATGACGGAATAAGATTTGTTTTAATATTTAGAAAATAAAAAAACTGCTGTTACTTACTCTTTGCAACTTATATATAACAAGAATGCACTCGCTCAAATGTTTACACTTCGTTGCTTTCAGTTTACCGAAACGTTTTACGACGAATATTAACGGCATTTGATGAGGCGCTGTAAAATTTTATGCTATCGATTCAGAAGCTGCTATCAGTTTTATGGATGTCGGCCCGAATGATTGGCCGTGAACATCTGATTCAATAAAAACGTTATGTTCGAGTTCTAATCCTGGAGTTGTTTCATTTTACATTGTTTATGGATGTAGTTACTCGCTTTTTTTATGTAACTTGTTTTAAAATTGATCCCTCAGATATTATTTAGCTTGCTCTTCATCAAAAAGTTTATTCCGGTTGATGGATACGTATCAGAAGAAGCGTATAGAGCTTTATCAGTTTCATTAATTGACTGGATTTTAATTTTTCTTACTTATGATAGTTAATTTGATATTAAATAAAACTACCCTTCAAAAGTATTAAGTTGTCCCAATTGATTCTAAATTTGTATGAAGCTTCAAACTAAACTTTCTAACTAAGTAAATTAAGAAAAGAAATTTTAATGTGTTCAGGGATAAATATGAATAACAATGTTCAGTTAAATTATGGGCTTAGTAATCTGTAATGGACTTAAGGTAAGGTAATTAGCGTAAGATAGTGCACAAAAGTTATTTTTTTCTGTAAACTTTGATTCATTTTTTGAATTATGAAATAATTAAAAGAATAAATGAATATATTCTCATAATTAAATTATCTTATGTTATTTATTTCTTTAAAATATTATCGTTTTGGTTGAGCGAGACGTATATATGCGCTGGTTTCTCTTAAGAGGTTAAAGTCATATTGTAGCTTTGGTGTGTCTCAAAGTATAGTTTTCATGAATTCAATACACTGTTATTGTACGAGGGGGGCGCGATGAAAATTATCAATGAATATTGGGTCGCGAATATTGAAACTTTGAGAAGCACTGAATTAAAGAAAAGATTCAGCCCACTTCCTAGTTGTTACTTAGAAGATGATATAGAAATAAGAAAGCTCTTCATCAAAACTTTCAATACATCCGTATGGTTCAATATTATTCCAGTATTTTTTGCCGGTGGTTATCTTAGTGAATTCATATATGTACATTAACTCAGATTTGAGAACAGAATTCAATTTGATAGGTTTGCTGAACATTTCCTTCTTTTTTTCCCCGATACTGCAACGAAAAGCTATCGGTGAGGGTGATCCGTTATTTTTTCGCTTACTTTTTTCCCCAGACTCTTCTGATGTTGCAAGATATCTCTTTGGCAGTCTCTAGAGAAATGAGAGACGTGATAAGATGCAAAGATTTTTTACTTGAACTTGGGGTAAGAGAAGGAGACGAAAGTATAGTATTCTAAAATTTTACCTTTAGGTTTCAGAACATTGTGATTCTCTTTTCTAAAGGAGATCTTAGAAGATATTTCCTTAATCCATAGAGATATAAAGAAAAAATTCTCATTTAAAAACATCACATGAAACAAAAGGAAGAAATTTTTATAAGAATTTGTATAATATCTATAAAAAGTTAACGTAAATTTTCATACAGATGAAAAATAAAATGAAATTTATCTAAGGAATTTTTTTGAAGAAATTCATTGCAATTATACGCTTAAAAATAGAATTTTTATCATTGAACATAGCTATTTTGCTTATATGTATAAATAAAAAAAACACTTATACAAGTCTTGATTTGGGAAAAATGATGTATACCAGAAGTAATTGTTAAAATGTTCTTTATTAGTAATACAGTGCTTCTCAAACTTTCAATATCTGCAAACTAATATTCAATAATAATTTTTATCGACCCTCCCCATACAATAACAATGTATTGGATTCAATAATAATATACTCTGGTCAAAGGCTACAATACAACTTCACCTTCTTAAGGTCTACCGGCGTATATCAACATCTCGCTCAGCCAGTACGTTAATTGCCCCCACACCAAACCAAAGTTACAATACAATTTTTACCTCTTAAGTGCCACCAGCGTATATATACGCCTCACTCAACCAGTGCGTTAAATGCCCCGGGCGTATGTATACGTCTTTCCGAAGTACGATCTTTTCTGTGCACTGCTATCCATAAAATTATTTCGAAGGCGTTGGAATGCAATAAAAGGACTTTGACAGTGATTACAACAAATTTACTTATTTCAGATAATTTAATTATATTTATTTCTTTTCTACACACACACACCCTTCCCCAATACACTACATACGCTCGCTTACGTGTTAAACGGTGGTATTGGGGAACGAATCGAATAATTTTCAATTGACATTTTAGTGATTAATTATAAAGCGTACAGATTAACGAGATAAATGTTTATTTTTGTATATAATTTTAAATATGACAATTCGACACATGGGGTCACTGATAATTATTAAACTGGTTCTTAACTTAGTATTGTTAAATTAATTATAAAAGGCATTGTGTAATACTGATATATTTATAAGTGTATTATATCGGTGTAAATGTGTATTTTATTTTTCATAATGTCAGAATGTGTTTTGTTTGTTTACTTTGAGTGTGTGTGAATTAATAATTTTTAAAATGATCTTTTGTTTTCGACTTCCCAGTATGCTTACTCGTTTATCACGCTTCTCTAGAAGGGCACGCCCCACATTTTTAGAAACGTTGAAGTAATAGTATTGTATAAAAAATCTTTATTTATAGGAATTAAATATAAATTCATACTAGTCCTGATATGATATATTTTGAACTAATAGAAGAAAATAAAGTATTGTGTGTGTAAAATTGCTTTAGTGAACATACTTTTCACTGTCGTATGTGCTGATAAACACACACACAATAAACATGGATTCACAGTATTCTAACTATTTAACTGGTGGAGCTCATTTGAATTACTTTAAATTTGGCTCTTTCTAAGATCAGAAATCTCGTTTAAGATCTTGAGATGTGTAGTGATACATTGAGATATGAGTTTAATGCATTCGATTGTAAATTAAAATCCTTGTATCTTAAATTAGTTTTTATCTCGTATTTAAATAAATATAAATGACATAAGTTTTCTCACGTCAGTATATTGAAAAATATTCCAGTTCCCTTTCTAATGTATTTATAATTCAAATGTATTCGAACAAACAAAAGGATATGAGATAAGGTTCGTGAATAGAACTTAAAAGAAATAAACAGTTGCTGTTTGTGTTGATTAGTGCATGGTATTATTTTTTCATTTCACAGTTTTTTTAGATGTTTAGTTTTCTTTTTCATTAGTTATAGATTAAAGTTTATCTACAGCATTTTCAAGTACCTTTGCTATAAAGTAGTTTATATCGTAGAAGAAATCCAGCTAGAGGATAGTTTTTGGTTAGATCTTATTTCCATATAAAAGTGTTTGAATTAAATAAAGCACTTTAAATGTTACGTTAGCAAGTGGCTCATAAAGTGAATACATTAATTTACTGTAAAATCCGGCGTATAACCCACGCACTTATACTTTCAAGCTGCAATTTTTAATTTTTAGGTATATTCGCCATATAACTTCCCCCTCCCTCTTCTTCCTTCTTTTACGAAGAAACCTGAAACATATGTGAGCAATGCTCTTATATTTCGAAGTCATTTATTCGAGGTATTATACCAAGCTTTTGAAAAAATTATATACTTCTAGAACTACAACCCTTTAAGTTCATAAGGAATGCCATTTCTTTTAAGTAAACAGTATATCGATCTATGTTGAAGTCTAATTTTTTTATTCGCATATTTTTGTTTTATTTTTTGCACCTTTTTATAAGCTTCACTAAAATGCAATGGAATCTTTGAACTCCATTTTTACCCTCTTTAAATGATCAGATTAATTCGAAACTTTGCTCACTTGTCAGGACTGACGGCAATACAATAATTTAATAATTTTGTTCTATTGTCCTGATCAGCTTAATCAAGATTAACGTTTTTTCATTTTCAGAACCCATCCCGCATCTGGCGACTAATTTCAGATCCTATTTCAAGATTTGGCGACAAAGATTAAGTTACAACTTAGTTCGATTAACTATAGAAAAGTGTTTTTTAGTTTTTTTAAACTGTAATTTATGAAAGCTCTCACTTTTATATCCAGCTGAAAACGTGCACTCCTAAATTTTGATCTTTTTTTTTGTGTTAAAAGAACGCGTTATACGCCGGATTTTACAGGTATATATTAATTATATGAGATACAACTACAGTGAATCTTCAAAATCTAAAAAATTCCGATTCGTAATTTAAGCTTAAGAGAACAAAAAAATTAGGTTATTTTGCAATTATATCTTGTAAATGAAATTGGTACATGATTTCTGAGTAAGTCAAGCTTAATTTACGCCAAGTTCTCTTGTAATTATATGTCCTTACTGGAACTATTAACAAAATCGTCCAATAAAAAGCTGATATCTTCACTATTTTAATATTTGAAAAATGAAGCAAACACAAGCTGTTAAAATATTGGTATAAATACATTATGGTATGAAAAGTTTCCTAGAATATTCTAATGCTATGTGCATTTTTCCGGTTTTTCGTAAATGAAACAAAGCTGAAATACTGGTATGTAGGTCACCTTGGTTCTTGCCTGAAATTAATGTATATTAATAGAGAATAAAAACGAATGAGGATTTTTCTTATACCAGGTGTGAGTACAAGTAAACTAAGCGAAAAACATGTTTTTACCACGTATATAATGAAATAAGGCATCTTGAATATAATATTAGCAAATATTATTCCATAAAATGATTTTAATATGCATACCACTGATATTTGTTTTTATTTCGTGATATGCAATCATATTGATTTATGATAAAGAAAAAAATCCGTATGTTATTTAAAATCATGCCACGCTTGCGACACACAAAGCATTCAGGTTACGCGCAACTATTTGTTTGGTTAATAAGATTAGTACATGACTTGATTTACCTCGTGGCTATAATATTTTATCTGCTACGTATATAGTTCCCAAAAATGCTTAGGTTTTTACTGACGATTTTCAATTTTTTTAAAAAATGTTTTTGTTCCTTTGAACTGAAAGCTAACAGGAAGATGTTTCAAATCCAATGAAAGTTATTTATATAGAAATTTTATGTGTGACAGCAGTATCAATTATTTAACTTAGACTTTTTTTATTTTTGTTTCCCTACAGTGCCACTGGTAAGATGTACATAATCTTTACCATTACATACAATTTCCATTCTTTTAATTTATTGTTCCTTAGAAAAAATCAGAAATTATATTATTTTTACTCCTTTTTGATAATTTAAAATCGTTTTATTTTTATTTTTAATGGGCTGTGGATTGTTGTTTTATCATTTCAAACCTAGTACATTCCCCGGCAACTGGTATATATTTTTAGTGCGGCATCATATAGGCGGATACCAATCACCCCAGATAATTTTGACGCCTTGCTTCCTCCCTAGAGGGAGGCACTGGAGCTCTGACGATGCGAACCTGTACTAGGATTTAATTTTGCCGAGAGAACACAAGTCAAACAGGCATTCTAGAGATCTTTTACATGCCGTATAATCATACGACATGGCCGCTGTCGATTTTCTGCATCATGAAAATCCACCGGGTCGAACTCGCAATCTTGGGTGCAGAAAATCAGCGACAAACCAACCACGTCACCCAGCCGTCTATAGGATAATATATAAATGTGAAAAAAATTAGAAGTAGATAAATATTTTTTTCTCGTTTTTTGATAAAAAAAACCCTAAAAAATTCGAAGTTAATTTTTTTGTATTCCTGTATTATTGATATTTTGTATAAACGCTTAGGAATGAAAAGATATGAACAATGCAGAATAATGATTGAATGTGAGTACTGATAAGTGTTAAAATAAGGAATTAGCTCATTGTAAAATGAAAGAAAGTGAAAAAAAAAGTTTGTTCTTTTTTAAGAGAAATTATTCACAATTTAGAGTATAACAATAAGTATAATTCTTGCGTATGTCTTACACATGTTTTAGGGGGTGGGATGGGAGCGGTTCAAAGGAAAATATTACAAATAAATACGTTGCAAATAAAATGTAAAAAGGAGATTAAATGAGTTCCAGTTGTTTGTTAATTTCTTTATATATTTTATAGTATTAGAAAAATTTCACTGAATTATTAAGACCCACAAAACATAAAATATTGTAGTACCTGCAGTGTTTCAAATATAAAAATAGAATTTTCTGTGTAACCAGTTCTTTAACAAGAATAAGCTTACACTGAACAAAATATTCCTTTTTACTCCTTTTCGGATGGAAAAAAATCATCATGAAACACAATAGAATGCTGAGAGCAGCCGAAAAATTTTGCATTCAAATCTTGCTGATCTAATGAAGTGATTGAGGTAGCGCATTTTTATGAGTATTTCACACATTTCGATATTCGGAAACTTGCAAGAATAGGAAATAAAAGAAAAATTCCTAAGGAAAAAACAGAAATATAAAAGGGAAAATCTTCGGAAAGTCAGGCATCTCCGTTCAAAGTTAAAGTAACGTGGAACCTAACGCTTGGCGACAAATTGAGTTATGTTTAGTGAATATTTTATTTGAAAGATAAAAGTTTGGGCACATTTTACAAAGTCTAATGTGGTGGGAGAATCTAAATCAGTTGAATAAAAATGTTATGCGAATGTATTTTAGATTGTGTCAAAGGGTTTTATTTATCTGTTCTTTTCTTTGTATTATATATTCTCTATGGGCAATAAATTAATATAACTAATTGAAACTCTTCGAGAGTAGACCCCCAGAATGCCAAAACCGGAGTCGTATTAGTTATACTATGAAATGGCTACCACAAGTTAATCCGAACGTATGAATTAAACAAAGTTGATCAAGAAAACGTTCTTTCTATTTAATGCTAAAGAACCAGATTCTAAGTAGGTTCCATAAAAAAATAAATAGGCAGGAATTTTAAAATTTTGGTTTTATATCAGAATGCAAAATAAATAAAATTAATTTTTGTAAAATACTTAGAAACAAAACTTTTTCATAATGAGTTTTTTTTTAACAAACGTATTCAAACACAACTTTTTAATGCATAAAATTAGAATCATTATATGATTTTTTTAACAACATTTTAAAAAATAATCCTTTTATAAAATGTGATCGCTAAATGAAGTTATATTTTATTCATATTTATCAAGAAAAATTGTTTTTCAGAAGTTGAAATTTATCATGCATTAAAGATATATTCATTGTTTCTTGTGAATTAGAATTAACGGTACTTAAATACTATCGCAACAATGCCAACCTTCACGATAACTCGTATGATTTCAACCCCGATTTCGCATGTGTTGTACACGCTGAATTGGCAACCATGTGCTTCGTTTCATATAATGTCACCAATACGTTTGCGATAATACATGAGTAACGAATTAACACATGAAATAGTTGGAGTGATGTAAAAACAGGGAAAAGCTGTTACAAAAATTTTGATTTAATAATATGAATAAAAAAGGAAAACTTTAGTTTTTCAGTTTATTTTATATAAATTCTTCATCAATTTAAAATCCTTTAAAATAGGCATTTATTAGTACATCTATTATAACTTGAATGAAATTATAGTTCTTTCTTACAGTATTTATAAAATCAAAAATATGTGTTATGAATTAATTTTTAGATTTATTTGTTTCATTCCAGCTCTCATCCTGCATTTTCAACGAGAGATATTAAAAGCAAAATCTAAAGAATTATGGAATCTAGAGGAGACTATATATTTATTTCTTATTTTCTTATGTTAGTCGAAATGCAGATCAAAATGTTTTTGACCTATTAATCCCAGAATTATTGGATAAAACTCCTACCAAACATATCCAAGTAAGGAAAGCTGAGACGGAAATCTATATGTATGTGGTAAGTGACCATAAGTTTTTCAATTGCCAATAATTAAGTCTGAAAGGCACATATCTGCTTCTATACTGATGCTCTGCATTAGTAGTTTTCTAAAACAAATTGATCTGTGGTTCGATTTACAGGAAAAATAAGACAAAAAAAATTACTCTTAGTCTCCTGTAGATCTCATTATTCTTTATAATTGCAAGAATTTGATGTTTTCTTCCTTTGTTTCTTTGGCATTAGTTTTTCAATATTTTTATTTTATGTACGACTTGCAGTACATTAGATAATAGATAAAAATAACTAATATTGAGATATTAATAACCTCTAAGAGATTAACATGTCAGAATTGAAAGGGATTTTAGAATAATTTTACCTAAACTATTGCGAATATTATTGCTTCTAATGATAAATATATCAAAAAGAATTCAGATCTAAAAACATTCTGAGTGAAGCAGTTCTAAATACTTTTCAGAATAACTTTTTGAATTTATTGAATTTGTTTTGAATTTTACATTGATATTTTGAAGTATTTTAAACAATTTGTGATTTTATTATATGATTTTCATGTTTCATAAATTGTGTATATATTTAATTCTAAACGTTAATTGACAGTGCTAAGCTTCAAATCAGTGCATTGCCATAATGACTATGCTTTCATTGGATAAAGATGTTAAAGAAATTTATAAATACACCCTATGCCAAAAAAAAAAAATACACCAGGAAGGAATTGCCAGATAGCAATGAAATTCACATTGTTGGTAAATTACAAATGGAAGAATAAAGGATTAAAATTTAAAATTAAGATTTCAAAACTTTTACTGAGCAGAATTCAAATAGTGGTATCATGCAGTATGGCGTATGACCACCATTATTTCCCATACAACATGCCCAGCGCCTTGGTAGAGATTCTTACGGGTTCTTCATGTAGACCTGCAAAATCCAGACCATGCTACTTGAACCATTGTACGTAGTTCCCTCAAATTATAGAGTACAGGTGGAGTGGTCACTTCTCGCCCTATATATATATATATATATTATATATATATATACAGGGTGTCCAGTCTTAATGTGACCCAATAGCTAATTCCCGAACCGTTTGGTTTAGATATGCACTTCCAATTTGAAAAATGTTTTAAAACAGGTAAAGGATGTTTTTGCATGCTTTTCGAACCAAAAAACCCATTTACAAAAAAAAATTACAAAAATTAATTTTTTATACTGTTCCCAGGTCCTATCACTTATATTTAGGAAAAGATGCAGTACACAAAAACAAAGTAAACACAAAAAGTTTCATTTTATTGCGATAAAAACTGGCCGAGTTATGGAACTTTGAAAATCTTATATTTTATCCATTTTCTCGCCCATTTTCAAGAAGCTAGTAAGGTGCCGTCTCCAAACTGAAATTAGTTGGAACTCTGCCAGGAAACTTTCGCTCTTGCACGTCACTTTTATGTAAATCGTTTTTAAATTTAAAAGTATACGTTAATAATACAATAATTGAGTACTTAAGGGAAAAAAATTATTCTGTGTCCGTGTAAAACATAGAAAAATAAAATATTTTGGACGAAAAAAACATTTCAAAAGCAGTTCCAAAAAAATAGACTTACATGCTGCGGCTTCAGTCTAATTTGCTGCGTTTTTGCTGATCATGACGAACACTTAAAATCTATTGTGTAGTCGCTTGCAATTGCATACAGTCGTATTCTAATATTACGAGTTCTAGTACGGGAGAACGAGATGTATACAAATGAAGAATACTGCGAAATAGTACTGTTTTATGGGCAGTGTAATCGAAATAAGAGAGAGGCGGCAAGACTTTATGCCATTAAATTTCACACTCGAAGACATCCATCTTATTGTACAATTGCCCGTGCTGTTCAGCGCTTGTATAAAACTGGGAGTTGTCATAGACGTATTCCCTTGTCTCGTGCCACACCTCGTGCCTTCACCATTATTTAAGTTAATTTGGTCATTCTGATATAATAAAGCCCCTGATTCATGATTGGCACATTATTCCACATTATGCTATAATTTGAACGGCAAATCCTGTATTATTTTGCTGCTATTTGTTAAAACAAGCTGTTTTAATCTTTTCGGTACAAGTTGTATTTTTTAAATTTAATTTTTATTGTTTGCCATACAGCAATACAAATTGTCAATCTATGATGTTTACTACGATGTTTTAATATTACTATGATGTTTTCTTTTGCTCTTTCTGTAGATAGTGAATTACTGTTCTCTAAACTCAATTTATATACGACCCCCTTTTCTGAGCAACTCGGATGCTTCAAATTTATGTTGGCATAACTCGGTCGTAATAAAATGAAACTTTTTGTGTTTACTTTGTTTTTGTTTACTGCACCTTTTCCTAAATATAAGTGATAGGACCTGGGACCGTATAAAAAATTAATTTCTGTAATTTTTTTCTAAATGGGATTTTTGGTTCAAAAAGCACGTAAAAACATTCCTTACCTGTTTTAAAACATTTTTCAAATTGGAAGTGCATATCTAAACCTGACGGTTCGACTATTAGCTATTGGGTCACATTAAGGCTGGACACCCTGTATATATATATATACACACACAGGGTGTCCAGCCTTAATAATATATATATATATATATATATGGTATACTATACATTCTCTATCGGAGGCAGGTAGATGAAAATGCTGGCCACGGTAAGATGTCATGTTGTAGATAAACTATAGAGGCAGCAGTAATTGTCTTCATTAGAAAAGTGGTTGAAGCTAGAAGTTCCGGAATGGGGCCACAACTGACTGCAAGATATCTTGAACGTAAACGTTGATATGTCAAATAGCCTGTAACAAACCCCAAAAGAGATTTAGCATCACTTCAAAGAGCACCCCACATCATGACACCAGGTCTTTAGAACGTGTGGATATATTGACGCTAAGTGCATTGTTCTACATTATTTTCTATGAGGTTGTCTAAGACAATTCGATGGCATTCGACATCCCGTGTCTGTTTGGCATGACACCATTCCAATTTTCGAGGACGATACAATGGTTTTAACGCCGCTGTAATGATCTATGCGAACTTAGCCTAACGTTCTGAAACCGTTGAAAAATAGAGCGATTAGTTATGGAATGGTTGACACATACTTTCAATGCCTTAATGATGTCTGAAACAGTGGCTGTTGGATCAGTGCACTTATGCCTTACAGCTCGTCCATTCTTTCTTGGTCCGGTTCGCTAAGGAGTTCCTGAACCTGATTGACGTTGAGATGTGGCTTGTATCCTTTGCAATAGCAGCAAATACTAGTAACTTCACTGAAATCAATATGCTGCACATTCCGTTAATTGGGTGATCCACCATTCCAATTATTCTTCAAATTCTACCACAATTGCTTAAATTGCCCGCTTTCAATATATAATTAGGTGAGAAACGATTTAGCCTACATAGCAGAAATGAATATGTTGAGCAATTGGATGTTCATTTAGATACGGCATTCACTGAGTTAGATAGTTACATTGTGCGCTCCGCATGCGCAAACTAAACTGAAAAAATTTATCATTTTCAGAGCAGATACCATTCCTTTGAATTTCAATCATGCCGGTCAACTCGTTTCAGGTGAAACTCTTTTTTTTTTGTCTCGAAGTATTTAAAATTTCTCCTTAACAGTTTAAAACAGTGGTTCTTAAACTTTTGATTGCCGCTAACCCCCTTTATGTGTCAGACAAACATCGCTCCCCACCCAGAGATTTCTTAGCATCCCACCCTGACTCTCAAATCATGGTTAAGTAATTTAAGGGTTCCTCAATAATTCTAAGACTGCCTCTGCATATTATCTTTGCACATGTGTTCCTACTATTTTTTTGAAATATTACGTTGTAATAATGCCTATGTAGTTGCAAATTTTTTTAAAAAACTGAATATTCTTGATCAAATGCAGGTTCTAGTATATTATTTAATTATCTGGGTATGATAGACATCTTTCAATTTTTTACGAGGCCTTTCTGAGCCTGCAAAACAAAGAAATCTTAACATTAATTCCTTCCAGGATCATTTTCTTTTTGAATAATGGATCAAAAAGGTCAATTTTATTTATGTTTACTTGTAACGTACATATATCTTTTTAAATATAATAGCAACATTCGCAAATAAAATTCCTAAAAAAATCTGTTTAAACACAAATGAGTAATTTAACTTAAAGTTGGCTTTCTGTATGGCAGGACTCAGACTTTGGAGTCAATTCACACTAACTATATACTTATAGAGCTTAGAATATCTAGCATTTATCTTAAATTACAATTTTATTTACATCTTTTACATTTATATAAATGATTATGAAATTATTAATCAAAAATTGAACGTGTATGATACATTCGAAACCACGGTACTGCACATAACCCAAAATCGCAATTTGGACAGTAGAATCTTGTTGATCTTCTTACCTTATTCATTTTACTTTCTCCCTTTTAGCAGCAAATGATACACTATCATGTTGGATTAGTTTTCTTCTTTGTATAGGGAATGTCGTCAATAAAGTGTCTTTCAGACAAACATGAAGGGGGGGGGGCTCAGCAGAAGGCCACCCTCTTTTTGCCGGAAATTCTACCAAATGAAACTTTTAAGTTATTCAAAACCATAAAAAGCACG
Organism: Trichonephila clavata; assembly: GCA_019973975.1. Classification (NCBI taxonomy): domain Eukaryota; kingdom Metazoa; phylum Arthropoda; class Arachnida; order Araneae; family Nephilidae; genus Trichonephila; species Trichonephila clavata. The sequence goes on from BMAO01032114.1 coordinate 15,367, forward strand.
TGCGAAATTATTCGGGAAAGACCGATTTCACAGTGTAAATTTTTACAAATCCCGAGCTACACTCGAGATCAGCCAGGATGGCACGCTTCGCCTGCTTGAGCTGAACTCGAGAAAAGCCAGGATGGCGTTTAATGAGAGGCCCTCATGGACCCCCTAGAAAAGTGCTGTAGACCCCCAGGGGTCAGTGGACCACAATTTAGGAACCGATGGCTTAAAAGATCAAAGTAATAATACACATTAAAAAGCATTTCTGATAATTGTTTTTTTAAGCATTTATAACTCTTTGCACTTACTTATACATCTTTATAAGTTGTTTTTATGCTGTAATATTTTTGACCAGATAAGGTGATTCAGAACTATCGTATTTCAATTAATTTTGACATTTTGAAGTAAATTTCTAATGAAAAATTAGTTAAACAAAAATTCATAGTTATAATATATTATTCAAAAAAATATAAGATTTGAAATTTTACTAAATTTATGTAAAAAAAAATCATTAATACTACTCACACTTAATCACACTTATAAATACAAATCCTTTTCTCGAAAAACCAGTTACATCAATATTCTAAATTCAAGTTGAAATTTTTTCTGATGTACAATTTATGTCTACTAAAAAAACACTGAAACCCATATCTTATAAAAAAAAGGTGATTGTTTTGAAAATTACTACCGATACTAAATGTATTTATTTATTGAAAATCATGAAATAAACGAGAAATCATCTCTAAATTTGGAAATAAAAAAATACAGATGTACATATATATTAATGGGAAATTTTTATTCTAAGAAATCAGTTGAAATGTTACTAGAAACCAGATATAGTTTTTTTTATATATATATAAAAAGAGCACGTAGTGGTTTTTATGAGTAGTTTTTAGAAACTACATTGTAAAAAAAAATCCATGCTTTTTACAAGCCATGTTTTTATTTTGCATACATGTATCAGTTTCTTAAGTGAGGTATCTAACGATGCTCTTAAAATATTTGTGAAACCAGAACAAATATCGTAAATTTCTTCCTCGTTAGGTAATGGAAACAAAGCAATAATCCAAATACGTTGTATAAAATCTCTTGTTTGAAATTGTTTCCTTAAATGAGAGAACATTTTCTTCTTTTTCCCCTTCTTTCAGGAATAATGCACAGTGACTACTTATCTCTTCAGCTTGTGGTAAGAATATTCTCGTTGAAATGTTTAACGCTTCGTTACTTTTAGGTTACTGAAACATTTTACGACTAAAATTAAAACAACATTTGATGAGTTGCAGTAAAACTTTACGTCCTCGATGTATAAGACTTCTATTAATTTTATGGATGTTTGTCCAAATTATTTGGCTGTGAGCATGTGATTCAATAAAAGTATTATCTTAAAGTTCTAACCCTGGAGTTCTTTAATTTATGACTCTAGTATGCTTGTTTAGTTAGTTGTTTATGAAATTAATGTACTTGTTTTATCGAACTTCTTCAAAATTGATTTTATTGATTGAATATTTGTAAATTAATTTTTTTAAAAATTCCTTTTTAAGTAATTTAGTTTGAGAAGATCGATACTATTTTTTATTTATTTGATTCTGTTTTTTTTAATTTCATTGTTTAAATATATTAAATATTGGAGGCATATTGTGTCACTAGCATTGAATTGCATTAATGAATCAAAATTTTGTTAATTTTAGTTTGGTATTCATTATCCGTTAGTTTTCAGTTTTCAATTCAGTTTCAATCTGTTGAAAAAAAATATATCAGTTAAAATTTTAGTTTTCATCTTATATCAAAATGCATATTTACTGCGTAAAAAATCCTATTTTTATTAAATTTACATAAAAAAAGTTGCTATTTTTATTATATTTTTTTTATAAAAATACTATTTTTACATGTTTTTCTTACAATATGGTTAAAAAAATAATAGTGTTAATTAAAATAACTAAATGGACTGTAAATTTAACAAATTTTAATAAGCAAAACGGATCCCAACCATATGGGATCACTATACTTTTCGAACTGATTACAAAAAGGTTGAAACAGTTGGCTCGGAGCTAAATCTATGCAAAGGAATTCTCGCCAACTGGCGCCAACAAGTAGGATAGCTGATTACACAATATTTGTAATAATAATTGATTTTGTCTTTTATAGTTTTGGGAGTAAATAGCCATTTTTAACACGCTTTTATAAGTTTCACTTGCATGTAACGGAATCTTAGAACTCGATTTTTACTCACTTAAAAAGATCGGATTCATTCGAAATTTCGCACACTTGTCAAGGACTGATGACAATACAATAATTTCATAATTTTGTCCCATTGTCCTTTTCAGGATCGTCAGGAATAAGGATAATCAGATTTGGCGACAATTCCAGATAAAACGTCCAGATTTGGCAATTTATTGCATATATCATTTTTAAATTTGGCGACTTGTTCCATGTACCATTTCCAGATATATGGCGACTAATTTCATACATCATTTCCAGATTTGGCGACTTATTTGTATGTAATTTAAGATTATATTTATGAGTTAAAAAGGGAATATTATTTCAGTCCACATGAAACTTAAATCATATAACAGTGGAAGAACTGTCATTTATCTAATATGCTGCTATTTATATTTTGAATCTCTGTTTTTAATTTAATGTCTTAATAAGCTCTAATAATGTCACTGTTTCTCTCGATAACATTTAAGTTATCTAGGTATAAAGTGTAACACATCATTATTTTTGATACACAGTAAAATCCGGCGTATAACGCGGACTTTTAATACCAAATATACGATAGAAATTTACGGGAGCGCGTGATACGCCGGGTATAAGAGTGAGTGAGTGATTTTGGGGTTTATTGGCGCAAGAGCCGATTTCGGCTACACTACGCCAAACATTTGTTTTAATATCTGTGGTCTAGACGGGAAGAGAAAGAAAGAATGAATTGAATGACAAGAAAGAGGGTCGAAAATAGAGAAGGATCACTAGGGTACCCCGGGTTCGTGAAGCCCGTGTTTACCAAAGACAGTAAACCCCGTGGGAAAAGGAAAAGATCACTAGGGCACCTCGGGATTGTGACACCCGTACTCACCTAAAGAAGGTGAGCCCCCTGAGGGGCCGGGTATAAGAATGAGAGCTTTAGAAATACAAAAAAGAGATAAGTGTAAAAAAGAATTAGACTTCTACATATATCGAAATACTGTTTATTAAAAAGAAATGACATACCTTATGAATTTAACGAGTTGTTGTTCTAGAAGTATACTATTTTTTCGAATACCTGGGGTGATATCTCGAATAAATGACTGCAAAACATAAGGGCATTGCATACGAACATTTCAGATTTCTTCGTAAAAAGGAGGTGCACATTATCCAGCAAATATACCGCAAAATTAACAAATGCAGCTTGAAAGTATAGATGCGCGTTATACACCGGATTTTACGGTATTTAAAATACTAAATAGTTAATTTTACCAAAATTATTTATCTTCAATCAGTAAAACAAGTTTATATTATATTTTACGCTTTTATGTTTATAAAAGCTTAAATAAATATCTCCTAGACTATTGCTTGTAGGTCCACTTTGAGTCAGTCTCATTTGTTGATAATAAAAGCATTATATGTGACACAATTTTCTTGCAAAATTCATCTAATAATAGCATTACTTTCTTTAATATCTATTAATTAATTTGGATTAATTAATGAATTCTTTAAATTCTGAGTTAAAAATTAAAATTAAATCTGAATATAACTGTAATGCGTTTTGTTCCACGAATTATATTTACCACGCAACTGATTCAAAACAAAAAATGTATACAGTTGACTTTTTGATATCATGCAACAGTGTTTGTAAAAAGAGGTAAGGAGACGGAATTTTGCCGGCTTTTAATGGGATTTAACGAGTATATATTTTTACTATCCCCCCTAAGGTCTATTGTGCAGGAAGTTTGAACAATTAGTTCTGTCTGTGTTTCTTGATGGAAACGATTATGGGCTTTAATTTTGCAGTTAAGTGACAATACATTCATTGTTTTCTAAATTGCAATGTACCACTAAATGTTGAACATAGCAAATGATAACCTATATAAACATTTGTTAAATTATATAATTGCATGTATTAGTCACTATATTTTAGGTTTATATTTCCTTATTTAGAATCTGAGAAAAGTTTGATTATTACTTTGAAATGGATTCGTTTGCTCTGCACTGAATATTCTTAAGATCATTCTAAATGCACAGGTTTTTGTACGAAGCATATAATATGAGAAAGATGTATTAATTTATCGGATGGAAAGAGGATTCTGCATCATTTTATTCTTCATTTTGCCTGTATAATTACTAATCAAACATTATATCTGTAAATATACAGGTTTCTGGAACATAATTTGTGCTAATTTAAGAAACGTTACCGAAATATTCGCATCAATGCCATATCGAATTCTTTATAAAAACTAAAGCATTTTATTGGATCAAAGCTGACGAATCTTTTAACTATGCTAGTAAGGATTGCAATACCAGTCCAAAAGTTCCATACCGGTATTCGGTATTTTTAAAATATTAATACCAGGATACCGGTTTTAATACCCCGCGGTAGTAGAAATTTTAGAAAAAGAAAGAAAGCACAGGTGTTTCTTTGTTTTATTTGCCAGTTTTATCAGAAAGTGTTAATATCGCAAAAAAAATTTGTAACTTATAAACTATAACAGTATATACAGAATCACTAAAAAGTAAAGGAACATCTTATTTATTTAAATCACAAAAAAAGTGTAAATATTATTATTCAGTCTGTGGTGTACAAACTTATGATTTTTATGTTCTGTAAACTTATTCTTATTCATTATTATGGGTTATTATTTATGAGTATATATATTATGAATCTGAAAAATATTTTGAACCCTATAGTATGATGAACCCTATAGTATGATATGCAAATACAAAGTGAATAACAAACTCACCAATTGAAAAAATATCGAAATATTACGCACTTTCTTCACAACTACAACTTTGTTTTCACAGATACGAATATCAGACTAAGAATATTGCAAGTGTGCGGTATCGCTTTGAGCTGTAATAGGCTAGTTTTTTCCGCCTCCTTATATGATTCACATATTTTATCACTTCTCTTGATTGTACGATGTAACTTTATGTTTACAGTCTAATTAATTTCGCCCCTTTAGGGAGACATAAAATCAAAAACGTATAATATTTTGCTATGCTGGCGATCCCTGAATATATAGTGGAGACAATTTTAAAAAATTCTAGTTCATACCGAAAAATCGGTGTTTAAACTTATGAATACCGGTATTACAAAATTGTGCAAATGGCTCAAAATGCCGGTATTCGGTATCCCTATATACCGGTATTGCAATCCCTACACGCTAGTGAGTGCGTGTTTGTTATAAACGTCGCAATATAAAGCAATAAGTGGGCCATTGGCGATTAACTATGCCAGATGTGAAGCCAAGAAAACCAAGTGAAAAACAAGTTTACCATGTATGTAAATGAATGAAATATCTTAGCTGTCATATTAGCAGATGAACAAATAACTTTGATGTAATTTATACATTAATACACATTTGATCGCCATACGTAGCTACTGCATTAGCTTTTTGTCAATAAAGAAGTGCGTGCTCATAAATAAAGAGCTTGCCACGCGTGCGATAAGAGAACAATTGCAGCTGTTGCATTGCGGGCAATGAATGCCTATCCTGCTTACATCAAAAAATTACTTTCCATAATAAACATATATGTTTGAACAGTATCCTCATAAATATGTTTTTCTGTTTATGATCTGTTAATTTCATATTCTCTTTTAAGTTGTGTGGCGTAATGGAAGCGAAATAACTGTATGCTAAAATTGCTGAATGTTTTAAATATTTATTCAAAATTTAATATCCATCAATAAAATTCAGTTTGATGAAATAAATGTTTTATTTTTTTAAATTTAGTTAATGTATTTCCACTTGTAGATTTTTAAAGTATCCAAATTTTAATTGAACGTATCATGATCATAATTTACTGTGGAAAAGAAATTTGCTCCGATTTTATGCGCAATTGAACGAAAAAAAAATCATTATTTTCAAAAGATCCAATCTGAATACAATGTACTTATTGTTTAGAGTTCTTTCAATTTTGGAATAATTTTTAACTTAAGAATTGCACAGAAAGAAGATTTGTTTTGTAGATTAAAAATATAATTTAAATAGGTACAATATTCATGTGTTTTGAGGTACTGTGCAATGCAAGTATTCGTTGTGTGTGAAGTAGTTCATCATTCTTTGCCATTAAAAAGAGAAACAACCAGATTTCTCTTTTTAATAAATATAACTATAAAACGTTTTTAAGTACTGAGAAAAGGGCAAATCGGTATGTTATTTGTCGACTCATTAGTTACATTTATAGTTATTAATTTATTATTAATTTTTTGTCTTATTGTACTGTTATTCCTTCAGCTTTAACTTATTTAAAGAAAAAAGAAACAATATTAAAAAACTTTACAGTATATTTTGAAGATTTCTGTGAATTCTCTCTTTCAATTTAATTTTAGTTATCAACTACTGGTTATATAAATGAAAGTTTTTAAATTTTAGTATAAATAAAATTAAAAAATCACAACTAATTCGTATATTTCAAACTTTTATTACGTAGGAATTTTTACTGTCATAAGTTTTACAAAGAAATATATTTGAGTCGCTATTAAAAATGTGTCCGCAATCGTAAATGTTCCAAAGAAGATGGCTGTAATATTCTATTTGGAATAAAATATTTAAGCTATTTTTTCATCCACATCATAAATATCTGTTTAGATGTGCCTATTTTTTTAGCTAAAATATAATGCAAAAGTTGTTTTCAAAAGTTTAGATAATTTAAAATTAATTCCATACATCGATATGAGAGGATATTTTAGCAAAGCTTATAACATCATTTTTATGATAGTGTTTATACATGTTCTGTATACTTAAGATAATAACTAATTGGCTAACTAAGATATAGCAAATTTGCTAAAATGTATTAAAAGAAATATATGTTAAAATGTGCATAGATAAATTAATGTTGATAATAAAAATAAGTATACATCGTGGATGATCATTACAAAAAATTAATTAAATTTTTAAGACGTGAAATTTTAATCAAAAAAAATTAATTACGAAATTAATTTATTGTACTAAGATATAGCTTAACTAATTATATTGTGTGTGTTTCAGTCCGTTCAAAATTTAAGATGAAAAGTTCTATATCAAATTTTTAATTCTCTGGAACACAAACAAAATAAAATAAAAAAATTATTAATTTGGTAGGATTAAGAAATTTCTTCGTAAAAGAGAGAAAATATAAATTGTAATAAATATAATTTTTTACGGGGGATTTATGAAGCAGTGTAATAAAAATAAATTTAATTAAGTTTATTTTAGTACTGTTTCATTTCTTGCTAGAAATACTGATTAAAACATAAAATGTAAAGGATTACAATATGCATATTCCTCCTGCTTTAAATGCTTGTCTTTTCGAAGTAACAATTGCTCCATCGCTTTTAATAACACCATTTTTTTTATTCCTTAGCAAGTACTTATGAAATAAACATTGAAGAAACTCAATTGAATGCTGCCTACGGCGAAAGAATTTTACATTCGAAATCCTACTGATTTAAGGTAGTGATTGAGGTAGCGTATTTCTCCAATGGTACTTAGCCCATTTCGAGGTACAGATGCAAGAGCTAGCTAAACGCTTTTCATTGGAAAGAACTGAAATAAAAGAGAAAAGCAAGGCGTCTTTGTTCAAAGTTAAAATAAAGCAAAACCCCTCACGCTTAACGACAAATTGAGTTATCTTTGGTGAATGTTTTATGAGGAAGACAAAAGTTGGCGCACATTTTACAAAGTTTGCTGCCGTGAGAGATCCTGAATCTGTTGAATAGCAATGATGATTCTGCTTTAGAATGTGTCCAAAGATTTTTTCTGCACGTATCTTTCTTTGTACTATCTCGAATTCACTAGTTAAGAATACAGCTTCTGTTTCCTAAACATTCATTTTCTTTCTACCAAAATAAGCTTTAATGTTTAAAATTTAGCCATTAAATGTGAATATTTTTGCAAAACTTGTGTCAGTTTAAATATTTTATGTATGGGACATTTTTCAAAAATTTGTTTTGATTTAAAATTTTTAAATGTTTAGAATGTTTTTAGTTAAGTTGTTGGCTCAAAACATATGTGTTAAAAGATTGCTGAGAGTTTTTAATGTAAAAAGTTTTGTAGAATTCTATAATATAATCACATTTAGAACTATTCCTTTATAACTTTCTAGAGCATCCTTTATATATTAAGTCACCTATCTTCAGACAAACAATCACATTTTTATGCACCGGCGCATTCATTATGTGACTTGAGCATTGCTAAGTGTGAAACTTACAACCTGAATCATTTAATAACCAGTGGCTCTGTACATTAACAAAGAAATATTAGCAGGATTTTTTTTACTGAATTTTGATATCTCTGCAGTTGAAATATATTAATATTTTCATAAATTATTTAATTGGGTCGGAACAATTTTCAAATGAGTAATTATTTGCTAATTGATTGCAACATAAGTAAAAACGGCATTGTACTCTTCTTTGCCCTTTTCTTACGAATTATTCGATTATTCTTTTGTTTTCCAATATCAAAGTCATTATGTCTTTTAAAGGATTTACAATTATCATTTCATTAATAATTGTACTTAATAAATAAAGAGTTTTTAGTTAATTTTTGTTTTATTTACATTATCTCAATAAATAGACCATTATTAAGATTCGCCAACGGGCAAACGTAAAATTACGCATTATGAATGAATTGATCTTTTTTTTATCATCAAATATTGAAATACAATATTTAAATTTAAAAAAAGTATTAAATAAAATAAAACATATTTTGTTTCCCTCATTAAGAAGTATAAATTTATTTAAATAGCATTGATTCTATAGAATGAACTCATTTTGTTAGGGGATCAAATTTATAATTGTATCAATATTGTAAGTAAATAGCAAATTAAAATTCAACTAAGAACAAACCATAAAATTGCTACTATTTTTTTACTATAAAAGCCATTAAAGTCAATTCTGAAGGCTCTCTTCCCTTTTTTAATCGATTTTCGAAAAAAGCTCTTATTATTTTATAATTGGTTTGAAAGAGAAACTTATTGTGTGTTTTTTTGCAATTATTTAATAATTGAACGAAAGTAACAAATGGGAAAATTTCTCAGTATTATATTCAATATTTTTTTAACATGCATGAAACATTGGGAGTAACATAACTTGGCTGTAGGCAGATTTCATATAATACTGCAAACATTCTTTTTTCGTTTTATGTATTATTTTTTATCTGGATGGTTGTAATGGCCATCATATTGATGCATTTGATATACTTACGCTTTATCCGATTTATGGAATTTATTTAAATCCTAAACATATGGATTAAGGTCACCTACACTGAACTCGCAAGCTTGTTTTTAAAGTTTACGTCAAAAATATATTCCGGGATTTAAAACCCTCTACGCCATAGGAATTTTTTATCTCATTAAGTTTGTTCTTTTCAAATATATGTTATAAGTTTCCAATATATATATATATATAACTTAAGACGTTCAAATTCTATATTATTTTGTACGTTTATAGAAAATATCTCGCTAATATCCTTATTTTTTTTCTTTATTATCGATGAAACTTTGACAAGTATCCTTATTTTATCTATAGTTCTCAAATGCCTTTATGGCCTGACCTTTTAAGGAGTATTACCATTTAGAATTTTATGGGGAAATCTGTTTTTCACAAATAGTTTACAACAGTTAGGTAATTTCGTTTCATTTAGAAGATTTCAACCTTACATTTATTACGTTCCTATGTAACCTTCCGCGAATGACTTTCATTTCAATTTAGGTGAGTAAGCATTTGTACGTTTAAACATGAGCCCACTCTTCTTTAAAAGGATCTTTAAAGTACTTCGTCGAAGTACTATTGATCTTTAAAGTACCTTAAGCTCTAGTTTATTATCAGCTCGTACAGATTTTATCTTTTCCCTGTTTTTCTTTGTAGAGGGGATTAGTACATTTAAAAAATTGTCAGAAACATTACTTTTTTATTTTTTTGAAAGACATACTGTAACATAAGGAGAATAATGATCAGTTTTGCTGAAAACATATATGGACTCACTTAAAGATCCGACCCCGACTGGTTTTCATAAAACCATAAAGATCTTTACTAAGGTAAATTTAGTTGTAATTTTATTTATTCCTTTGAAGGATGTCCTTGTAACTTTTGAAATATTACAACTTTTGTGAAGAGTCAGATATGTGACAGATTAGATTAAATAATAAAAGTTAACTTCGGTGTCTATCTTTGCAGTCTTACTTAACAAAATTGTAAAGTTGATTTTTTAATAAAACAACTGATCCATAAAAACACACTTTTACTACATCTACACATATAAGACAAAAATAAAAACAAAGAAATTACACAAAATCTTGCAACAACATAAAAAGGATTCAATGAATAGGAATTATCAAATGTCATGTGTAATCGAAACGTATTAAATGTGCTATCTGATTGGTGGAGATGAGAGAATATCATTCATAACAACAAGTATTATGTTTTAATATATCTTTTACATTTTACGATTTCCCGAATTTGACTTTTGAACTTTTTTATCTCTTTACCTACGATGCCATAACGTGTCATATTTAGAAAATTTTGAATGATACCACCATAGTGTATAAGAGCTGATGCTCTTTAAATCTCTAGAGCAGTGATTCCCAAAGTGGTCTATATAGACTCCCAGGGGTCTATGACGACCTTCAACGGGTCCATGACAGCAAGAAAGTAATTTGGGGGTCCATGAGGAGTAATTGGGGGTCTACGACAGTTCTCATTAAATCAAATTGTGATTCTAATTTTAAAGGAAAATTTAACCAAATGGAAACCAGATTTTACCTATTTAACGCATTTATTTACTAAATTTAATGAGGCTAATTTGAAGTTATGGGCATCATAGATTTTATTAAAACAAGGGCCATCATTTAAAGTTTTCTTGCCAGAATTAAGCTAAAGGAGTAATTTTGGATGTGACGAATTTTCCTAGTTTCTCAATTGATCACAGACAATTTGCCAGGAAATGACGTTTTAACCAACGTTCAACATTTAAATCCCTTTTATTCAGATTTTGAAACTGGGTTTGAGAAAACATTAACTTCGTAATTACCACAGAAAACAATGAATTCCTATGGTCACATTGAGAAAAAAAATGTCTTATTCAAAAGGAGATTGAAAGAGTAAGTAACGGAGATCTGGAACTAAATTTTAGAAACAGATGTCAACATTTGCGGCTCTAAAGAAACATGGCTGTTTTTTTAAATATTTTAATTGCTTTTCCTATGAGGAGTTTTAGATCGGTTGTCGGCTGTACACTACTAACCGAGGAAATTTTGGGTTAAACCTGACAAGATTGATGGCAAATGTTGAAAATTTGTTATTGAAGCACCAGATTCATCCCTATCATTATAAGCATTTGTTTTCAATCAGTTATTTTATGTATCACTTAAATTTTAAATTAATTTTTTTCAGTTTTACTGTTTCCCAACTTCACTACAGTTTGAAATTTAAATCTTTTAAATTAATTACTTCTGTACCAGCTGTCATAAACACATTTAAGTTAATAAATTTGCAAAAATTCAATATTACACAAGCAGGGGTCTACCCCAAACCGAAAACCATGGCAAGGGGTCTATGAGACAAAAAAGTTTGGGAACCCCTGCTCTAGAGGCTCAAATTCTTCTCGTTGGCGTTGCGTAGAACAGGCGGAAAAAAATTAGTGAACGCAACTGCAGAGCTCTGTATCAGGCATTGATTCAAAATTGCCAGTCCTTAGGAATTTCAACGTTCACCAGGCGTGAATGCTAACTTTAGGACTCTTTGTCGAGGGTTTAAAAAGTCTGGGATTCTATGGCCATGCAGCCGCTCACAAGCCGGACTTCCCTCCTCAGAACGCGAAGCAACGATTGTCATGGTGCAAAGCTCACCGTCATTGGACTGTGGACACTAATATTTTTGTTAAATTATTACATTAAAAAATATAGTTGAAATTATCTGCTTTAAGGGTTTTAATTTTCTCTCTTCTATATTCTAATTACAAAGTGTAAATAGTAATAATTCCAAATTTAATTATAAATATTATCAATTCTAAAGAATTAAAAATGTTACTGCACATTTTCTCAAAATAAAATAACTTTCCTTATGCACTTATTTCATTATTACATGTTATCATTACGATTTATTTTTCATGTAAAATCATCGGAACAAAATACTAGAACAATTTTTGAACATTGGCGAATTTGTCGATCGGGATTTCAACTAAATGCTTATTTGAAGCGCTGGAGTAATGTTTCCTTGCCTTCCCTTGCTCTTAAGTGATTTAAATTATGAATAATTTTATCCTGTTGACTGGTACTTAGTCATTTAAAACTGATAGGCATTGAAGAATATTGAAACTAATTTATAAATGATTGTATTTTGTTTTTGAAAAGGTATGTTTATATATATTTCTGAGAACACACACGCATCTAATAAATTTTTAATGCGGTCTGTCTTAGTGCAAATAAAATAATGCTTCAATATTAAATCACTTTGAAGTGAAGTGGAAATCACAACCAGCGAAATGGTATTTACAAGGAATTGCATCTTTCACAAGTTTAAAAAAAATTAAATATTTTATTTTTACATTTACTCATATAGCGGTGGATCAAGACCCATTGTACAAATCATACAACTGTTCATACTCATTGTTCAAACTACTGTAAAACTATAATTTACATGCATTGTGTAGCTCTATTTCTTTTCAATATATTGTAAGCCAAAAAAAAAAATAATTCAAGTCTTCATTTCCGCATTTGGCGACCATTTTTGACGACTTAGCTATCATGTTGAGACCCATTTTTGGTGACTTGATGACCATATGGATGCTTCCGGAAATTACTACAGAAATCTACATTTTCACGATCTGCGTATTTTTCGAGAAGGCGCCGATAGGTAGGGGAGAGGGGGACCTCCTAAGCAAATCGTTCTTGGAGCTTCTCAAGTTATATTCCGCTTTTTACGATCCATTTTTACAAACTGTACCTTTGTGTCAATAAATTTACTACAGCCTCATGAAAAACGTTTTTATATATATAGACAGAAAAATTAGTAACCAGTTAACTCGAAGCCTTAATTTTATTCTCCATAGCTTCGCGATTAAAGATCTTATATGAGGTTAACTTTTGCTTTTTTACGAATAATTCCAATTATATTATTAAAACTAATTTTAAATTAATTAAAACCATAAATTCAAAATGATTATTGTTCTTTAATTGATATGCAAGTACCTATTTCATGTTTCAAAAAGAGATAACTTCAGTAAAAGTTATTATACGCGTATACATGTTGATTATTTTGAGGAAAGACTAATTTATAAATTATTGTTTTGAAGAATAAGCAAATTTATTGTATTTTCTAGAAAGATTTGTAAGGAAGGAAAATACAAAAATAGTTTTAATTACACATATAGCCGATTTTTTTCAGCGATGCTTTACTGTAGTTACGAAACAAATAACTAATAAATAGCTACAATGCTTTTTCATTCTTAATTCTACGGAAAAAAATGGAATTTTTCATTTATTTTATTTGACACATTGCTAATCAAAACAAGTTTTGAGAAATTTGTGAATTTTCAAAATTATATATTCTTGGAACAGCTCCCCATCACATATAATGGTATTATTAAATGTAATAAAATTACTACTTATGGCGGAAGAACCATCCAAAAAATATATAATTCTTAGTTTGATTTAAATCGTTCCTACATTTCGTGTTTTCCAAAAAGTATCACACTTATAAAAAAAAATATAGAATATAACAAAAGAAAAGTAGAACGTACAGGAGATTAGATCTTTATTTCTGACTTTTTTTTCTGTTAGCGTTGGGACACAGATGGAGATATTTTCGACCCATTTAATCCCAGAATTACTTGGATCTCACCTCCTACATAATACCTACTAGCAAGAACAGGTTAGAAGCAGAATCAGTATGGGAATTGACCATAAGCTTTAGAATGGCTCCTGTTAAGCCTGCAAAGAGATTTCCTCCCGTATCATAAAGCTTTCGTATCGACTGTTTGACGAAGAAAAAACAATGGAAAAAATTATAATTATTTTGGGCAGCATTTTGTTGCAATTCCTTTGCTATCCGTACATTACTTGTAGCTTTACATATAAACTGTAGTTATAATATATTTCTTAAATATATAAGATAGAAAGTATATGTGTGTTTCTAAGATTGTTTTCTTTTTATAATGCTTCTTAAGTAATATATTTTTATTTCTCATTACGTCGGATATACTTCTAATAAAAATTTGCTTCTTTTTATTCATTCGAATACTTGATCTAACATATTACAGTAATATGATTTAAACTTTAATTCATTTCGTATTTATGAACTAAGAATCCGAATAAAAACGGAGACTACTTTCAAATGTATGGATTATATTTTGCCACCTCAAATAAAGATATATATTTGTTTTTAATGAAAAGAAATCGATAAATATATTTTAAAAAAAACAAATACAGGATACCCTTAAAATGAGAATTTTAAAATATCCTTTATTTGTATTGTATATTCTTTCTTTATTTAAATTTGAAAAAACGCATCTACATAGTTTCTTTTTTTCCTTCACAGTTCTCTATTCATGCTGTTTGACCATTCAGGCAAAAAATGCCGATATTGTTATTTTATATTATATTTTCTGACTCTAGTAGATAAAGGTTGTATAATCCAACCACATTTCTAATTGTATGTTTATGTATACAACGACACCAATAAGTTTACCTACAGTATTTAAAGTCAAACAATAAAACATTTAGTTCCACAAATAAATAAAAAAAAATAGAAATTCATGATACAGAAACACAATGTAGTACTTAAAAAATAAAGACAACATACCTGCAGAAATGAATCGAAGGCTTACCGCACAAAACAAAGTAGAAAAACGTTTTATTATGAGAGAAGGACATTGGTATAAAATACTGTTTAGTCAAAAGAAGAATAACAACAAACAAAAGCCCTTTAATAAGAGATACATGGTTTTTCTCTAATTCCAATGTTGCATGGCGCCGGCTGTTCCCACTCATTATTAGATTATCCAACGTTTCTTGGGGCAATCATTTCTATTTTTCAAAGAGCACCTACGTTAGTTATCTGGTGTTCTAAAGAAGGATTAAATCGGACCGACAGCCATCTTTTAAAAAATTACCTCACGTGTTAAATGGGATTTAATTCAGAGTTGTTTGCTAGTCAATCTATTCTACGAGTATATTCACTTTTTAGAGGCTTTTCAAGAACATAAGATCCAAACCTCTGTGTGTTATCGTCCGTAAATACAAATTCTGGTTCAATGGCACTTGAAAACAGACTCACATGCCGGACGATAATTGCATCGCATCACTGGTAAGTGAATTTCTGGCACAAATGTAGAATTTTATCCATCCGTTTATCATAAGGCCTCCCTGCCTAAGCTTTTCAAGATCTCTCTCACCTCGAGACTTCTCTTCCTGATATTAGTGGGATTAGAGCATGGTCTTTCTCATCGCCATATCAACCGCGTGCTTCGAGAATCATTTGTCAGACTGGAACGACTAATATTGGTAAAAAGGAAGTAACTCTTTTGATGAGATATGGAGTTTTTGTGTTCATTACACCACTGTAATCAGTGATATCGTTGGTTTGCTGTCAATAAAAGTGTTTATGATAACGGGTGAATAAGTAGTTTTTATGAAAGCGTCTCGCAACAATAAACTAGATGTATGTTTTTTATTTTTTTTTTTTACTAGAATGGTATTTCGTGCTGTTGTTTCACGTGAGAAACTTCAATATGAATCCAAGAATATGAGCATCATTCCAACACGTTTCTGAATTCGATCGAGAAAGAATTGTTTCCTATAGAGAATGCAGATTATCCTTCCACCCAATTGGGGATTGAACCGAACGTGACGCATCTGTAATGCAACGAGTGACCAACGGTATTTATTGACCCAGTATCATTGCAATACTACACGTAATGACAGGCATATTGCTCAAATATCAGAGATGGATCGATCTATTATGATGGGGACCATATCACAAAAATTATGATCTTGCACAATACTTGATGGCTACATGTACAACTCGACGTCATTTGTCCGCAAAGTGTGCACTGCTGCTATCACCTCTCTGTATGTTTGTCAGTCTTGTCCTGTCCTAGGCTGGGCTATCAATCCGTCTGGCTGCCTCTCTTTCTTTGTCCTTCCGTTCACCCGCCTGCCTGTGTCAAAATTTAAAGTATTACAAACGCATTTTAAAATTGTACAGGCTTTGGATTTGAGACTGACAGCTCAAAAATCTTCAAACACAAAACTATTTACATATATCTAGAATTTGGAGCCTAGCTTTACAACTGGATAAATCACCGAAAAATCAAAAAAAAAAATTTGGTATTTTTGCACTATTTTAATCAGTTACAATTAGAAAAACTATTTAAAAAGTTATCTATATTCCTTTCAGGAGCAAAAATGTAACAAATAAATTTTTTGATTGCATTGAAAACTCAGATTAAAAGGAAAAAAAAAAATTAAACTTACATTTTTGTCGACTCGGATTAAAAGAGTGAAAAAAAATTTGTATATATTTAAAACAAAGCTTAAGCTTTTAAAATTAAATAATACTATGACTTGTGTGATTTTCGTGCAAAGTAAATGTTCGTTCAAAGTTTATACTCCTTTACCTACAGTTTGCTGAAACATTTTACGACGAATATCAATTCCATTGGATAAGGCGCAATAAAAGTTTATGTCATCCTCATTCAAACAACCACTATCAGTTTTATGGACGTTTACCTAAATGATTAGCCGTGAACATCTGATTCAATAAATATATTATCCTCCAGTTTTAATCCCAGAGTTGTTTTATTTTACTTTCACTATGAGCCTATTATATATATACTTACTTCGTCTAATGTTTACTTACAGAATAATGCTTCTAAAATTATTTGGTTAAGTTTCTGTCAAGTACATTATCCGGCTGAACAAACATTTTTTTTCTAAAATATACAACACTTAGTATCAAGTACATACTCTAAAATAACCACACACACGTAATAGACTTGTAGTTAAAATAAATAAGAAAAATAATATAGAAATTTTTTAAGTGAACCTATTAATTATTCAATTTCTAATTTTTTAAATTTGTTTATACTAAATTTATTTTTGGTAGCGTGTTAGAGTTTATAACTGAATTCTAAGTATCTAGTGTCTTTCAGATTTAAGCTTTCTGTAGAGAATGAGTGAGTGAATATTAACGTCGCACTTCTCAGCTATACACGAGGGCTTTTGGCGACGGACCGCGTAATTTTGAACCATGGTCAAGTGACGCGGACGACACCTGAGCTGGCACCCCCTCTCCTAACTACCACGCCACACCAACGGGAGGACGTTTGAGCACTCGACAGATTTAACGTGCATCACTCCCCTACACGGCGGGTCTTCAGTGGTACTGGGCTCAAACTCATGACACGCTAGCCATGGTCCGATACCTTTACCACTTGGCTACCGCGGACCTTAAGCTTTCTGTAAATGGATATTCTGTTAATGATTTTATCTTCAAAATACATCGGTGTATACACCTCCAAAGGGGTGGGCAAATAGCGGATGCATCTTACGCCAAGACAATCAGAATACCACATAGACAGAAAATGTTCTCTATATTTGGGTCAACAGAGTACTCTAAGCAAATTGTTTACCAGTGGATCCCTGGACATTGTGGTGTAACTGGTAATGAGTTAGAGGACCACTTAGCAAAGAAGAGAGCTTCCATTCTAGAGAGAACAAGGAAATCTGTCCCTTTTACCAGTGCTAAGTGTATTATTAAGAAAGATGAAAGATCGCACTTCAATTCAATACACAGAGAGAAATTCCAATAAGATCATGCGGAGTAAGCTTAAGGATCTTTCCATGTGGCCAAGACGTAAAGCAGTTGCCGAGTTTCGAATGGCTACTGGACACGACTGTCTCCTCAAACATCTTCACCAAATTCATGTTGCACATGTCTCTTTCTGCACGCTCTGTGATATTTGGGAGGACATGGATGCTGACCACATTCGCCGTTGCCCTAAAAAAGACTAAAGGGCTCCTCTTTGAGCAATCTTTTTTGGCAAGCTAGGGACTTTTATTGGGTTCATAGACTTTTCTCGCCTCGTTTTTATTTCCTATTTTGTATGTTTTGTCTGTTTTTGCTCTCCCCCCCCCCTTGTGGTGCAGTGGTCTTTTGTAACCCTGGCCATTGGAAATAAAAGAAAATATTTGGGTCAACATAGCAAAGTTTTTTTCTTGCATGAAAATCAACAAGAGTAAATACCGAAGCAAGTTAGCTAACATTAACTTGCTGGCTGAGATAACAATTTCAACACGCAATCTCACTGCTAATTAAAAAAAATGCAAAAAAAAAAAATGTACATTTGTTTTTGTGGAACATTTGTCTCATTAAACTGATTTTAAAATTAAATATTCTTGTGTGTGTGTGTGTACAAGTACAGATGATATGAAATTAGTACAATAAGTTTGAACTTAAAAAACTACCATTATTTTATTTAACATATATATTGATTTTATGGTACAATTTGTATGTTTTCTGAGATTTAAAGTTAACTAATGAATGCAATCATTTAAAAAGACGTGGCCTTCCTGTACTCTTTGCTTCCGCTATATGTCCCTTGAGATTTATATCCAGATTTATACTGCTTTGTTTTATATTTATATGAACTTTGCATTTGTACTATTAGAGTTTTTACATGGGTATTAAATTGTTTACTGTTAAAGTAAATCTATTTGTTTACTAGAAAGTTCTAGAATAAATTTCGATTTTCTCCGAAAGAGCCTGTTTAGATTTTTCCTGCATTTGAAAGACGATCAACCACGTAACAGTATAATGACAGCTTTTAATATCTTTATAAAAATATTATCATTTAACTAACTTTATTTATTAATCGAAAATATGTAAAAAGGAATATTATTAGTAAATAATTATGCATTAATTTAGAAGTGAAAGGGGAGCAAATTTATGTTACAAATTTTAATATAATTATAGCAATGATAAATGCATATAAATACTTGCATGTATATTATTATAGACTGTATAAATTAATTCCTAAAATCTGGAACAAACTGGCCAACACTTAAAAGTAATAAACTTCTGGAAATATTTACTTTTCTAAATCATGTATTCAAAAAATATTTAAAATTATGTATAATAAAAATGTAATTAAATCCCTTATTTCATATGTGTGTGCAAGTAATATATTCGGATAGAAAAAACGGGAAACGAATATTTAAAACGAAAAATATAATATATGTATGTTTTTAACAACCAACACACACCAGGTCGAAAAAAACTTTTCAGTTCTCTTTTTTCAAGAAAAATGTCTGCAAGTAATTATATACTCCGTTATTGATTTGCAAAGAAAACCTTGCTAACATATTTCAAGGAAATATCACAAAATTTAATATCATTGGCTCACGCACAAAACCATCAAAGAAAATGAGAGCACGTAATAATGCAACGAGTATTTTTTTCTCCTTAAAATGAGGCATAATGAAAAGAAAACAGAGTGTGTTATTACTGAAAATTTATCAATCAAGTAATGCCGCCTGAGATGAGTAATGAAGTTTATTGCCCTCGGCAAATTTTGAAGAAATAACAAAGATCCACTACGTTGACCAGAATTGTTATTTAATATTTCAGAAAAACCCATGCTCAGTATTTAATCATTTTTATTGAAGTGTAATTTGTAATCATGGGATTAACTTGGGAAATTCATTTTGTAATTTAGCCCAATACATGTATTTTTTCCAAAATAAATAAGCCTTTATGAAGAATAAAATCAGGAAAGGTTTGAAAAGATATAAAAGCAATAATTAAATTAGTTTCTGAACTATTTTTTTTTCATTTATATTATTTGTAAAATTTTAATTATAAATAAAGTTGGTGTTATTCATTCCTTTTTCACCAAAAATATCTCCACCACGTCTATTTAAATAAATGTGTTTTTAAAATACTGTTCCGTTTCTCCGGGGCAAATCTCGCCAAGCAGGCTTTACAATATACACACAAAGAAATGTTAATAATTGTTGAAGTTATTAGTAACATTCCTGATAAGGCATTTCTTATCTATACTGATAGCAGCAGGATAGAACACTCTCATTCTGGCAGTGGTCTTTATATTAAGTCCCAAAACACTATTCCAGTCACACTAAACTAGGTAACTCGGATGGTTGCTCTGTGTCCTTCGCAGTGAACTCATTTCTATTGATTTAGGCCTTTTAGAGGCATTTTCAGTTCCTGGTTTGAACAGCATCTGTATATTATCTGACAGTCATAGCGTCATCCAACATCTTTCTAACTGGCATGAGGTGGGTGATAACACAAGAGTGGCTATTTTGGAGAAACTAAAACATCTTTCATCTTCTCGCGAGATCCATCTACAATGAGTTCCTTCGCACGTTAACATCGCGGGCAATGAGATTGCTGACGCCCTAGCAAAAGATGGCGCAGCTTAAATCACCAGGAACTCTGCCCCTATCAACTATTCAGAACTGCACTCCACCTACATCAACAACAAGCAATCAACTATTCCTCCTGCTCATCACTGGTATGAGGCTAAGCGCCCTGGTGGTTCTCATTCCCTTCAATGCAGCAGGCAGAAACAAGCAATTTTTACTCGTTTCCGGAGTGGCCACCTCCGAACTTTGACTTTTAAAGATGGAAACAAAGTTTTTCAGACTTCTGTTAGGTGTTCTGCCTGCCAAGCATCTCCAGAACACATTCTTGACTGCCTGGGGCTTACAAAAAAAAAAAGATCTGCATGAGGACACTCTAATGGTGTTGGACTTTTTGAGAGTGGTGAGATCATAGACTTGGTCTAGCTGGCTAGACATGGAGATGAGAATCAACAACAACATGTTAATAATTGTTTGTTGCCATTTGTTTTTCATCCATTTTTGATATATTATAAATATGACGTTGCTGAAAAGAAAATGCCATTACATATTTTGAAAATGTGGTGGTAAAAGGTTGCCAGCTGGAATATTCAATTCGGTGTCGGTTGTATCATTCGTGGCAACTCTATCACCTACTCCGGCGAAACGGGAACCAAAAATTCACAATAAAAATATATATGTAATGTTTTTTACTTATTCCTTAAAAAAGAGAAATAAATCGGTCATATCAATAATTAAATAAAATTACACTAACAGATCTTGAGGTCTTTTATGTTTTAAAGCTACGTCGCCGTAACAAAATCCGAAATCCCCGTGATAATAAGTTCAGAAATGAAAAAGCAAAGTAATTTCAGAACCACAATTTTGTACAGAATAATTTATGGTACAAATAATGTAAAAATGGTTAATTAGTACGAAATAAAATTTCCCGAGATATTTGTTATCAAAACTTCATGATTGTCAAACATCTCATGACGAGTTTTGAAAAGAAATGCATAACCGAGGCAAAATTTAATTGGATGAAATAAGTTTTAATCTTAATTTAGTTTTCCACTAATTATAAATATAAGTGGTTAGTTTCGAAAGAGTGTTAATGTTTAGTGATGTTACTTTCACAGCAGAATTCAGATTAGATTAAATCTCATTTTACTTTTTTATTTCGCTGATCAATCTTGTAATTGGAATTATTTTTCTGTTGGTGGGATATTTAGTTAGGAATAGCGAATTTGAAAAATAAAACTGTAACTTCACAAAGCAAGAGATTAATTCCAGTTATGAAATATTTCATAATTGACAAATTTCTAGTTCTTGTGAATATTTCTATTTAGTTTATAAATCTGTTAACAAAATTTTTAATAAAAGAACGTGAATGTGGCCGAACACAATTTATAAATTAACAAACGAAGGAAAACGAAATATTTTCATGTATCTAGTTAACGACGTAGATAAAATCAGAAGTCGAATTGAGAAATATGGTTGTAATTCATGTTACTTAATTTGCTCTAAAAGGTTTTTAAAATAAAATAAAATACTTCAATTTGTATGTTTTAAATATGTTTTGTACATTGATAAAAGTGAGTTTTTTGATCTGTTAAATGCTACATAAAAATGTTACGATGTGTACTACTTCGATGTGTGATTTAACCGTATTATTTAAAAGAATTATTAAAAAAATAAGTAGTAATCTGAGATTCAAAGATTCCAGTTGTTTTATCTGTTACAATTTGATAATATAAGCACTTAACAACGGACAAAGATTTAAAATGCTTTCTGTTTTTCTTTCATTTTGAAAAAATTTACAGCAAATTAAGATATATGGATTGCAACAAAAAATTTCCTAAAATTATTGTTTATTATGTACAAACTGATTTCATGCGTTACATAGAAATTAAAGTACTTGATTTTATTTCATTTGCTAATTTATAACGGATCCTCTGTATTGTTTAAAATAACTAGATGAAAAAAATCGTGTATGAAAAATTTATTCGTAAAACTATAAATGATTTTTGAAAGCATAAAATCTGAATGCTGCTGAAATGTCAGAGATGTACATTCCCAAAAAAATTAAAATTGATAAGAATCTAAACAGCAAGATTACTAAGAAAACCCAACAAATATGTAAAATAAAACCTCTCTAGTTCATATGTCAACATTCAGAATAAGTATTGTTTTCCTGTTGCATGTTATGTAATTAACAAATAAATACAGCAAAAGAATTTTTGGATACATTCAATGAATATAGGTACAATGTAATTCTTATCCTGATCTTAAAACAGATAATTTTGTGAAAAAAAGTTCTAACAAAAACAGAATTAAGAGAAAAGAATTAATGCATAGACATAACACCTAATTGCTTCAGGGGCTATATTTAAAGGAGCGAGAAGGGAAAAGAAAGGAGAGGAGATGCAATAACATTCGAATCTTTTGCCTCCATTAAGCCGTGTTTCCCGATGCGTAAATGCCTATTTTTCCTCACGGCACCTTCGGAACTGTTTTCACAAAAGAACGGAACAGAAGTAAAAGGGGAAAAAATGAAATACAAAAACGGCTATATATTGGGTGAGCAGTACCGACAAAAATGTTGCGTTGTAGACGCGTTAGAGTGGGGAAAAAAAGAAAAAAAAAAGAGTTCCCTATTTTTGTGCCTATTTTCATTTTTCACGCTTACCATAAAATTCGAATTGCAATTCCAGATAGGTTTTCCCTCCGTTTTATATTAGCTTAAAATAATGCTTTATTGCTGTTTTCTTTTAAGCTTTAAATGTAGATTAGTTATCAAAATCTTTTTTCTCGTTAAATTGTTTGATTCAATATCTTACTAAATTTAAGCTAACTATTTTAAAGTTCGAAAAAAAATCATTATACCACTTATTCTGAAATATTCTTATTTAAAAGTATAATATATTTTGGTAGGATATTTTTTTTTTTTATATTAATCTTGAATAAATGATTAACACTTCTTGAATACAATATAAAGAAGATAAGTAAATAAATTTAAACAACAATTTAAATGTTGAAGATTTTAAAATTATATATATATATATATAAGAAGTAAAAAAATAGAACTCTTAGTATCCGTATATATATATATATACGGATACTAAGTTCTATTTTTTTGCTTCTTATTTCTATATGTTATCTATTACTGAAACAATGCGAAGCAATATAAACGTAATTTCAATTTGTTTCTTTCAACTTTTTCATATTTTGTGAAAACTTCTTTAGTTTATACTTAAAAAAAAAATGAAAAATGACTCACACGAATTTTAATCAAAAAATATTTATAAACACACGTAATCATACTAAAAGAATTTCCATACATTAGTGAAAAAATTATTTTAGGAGTAAAATTTGCTTGTAAACAAACATTATTAATGAAAATAATTGTTGGTAGGTACTGATAAAATAAAACAATTATAAAAAACAATGAAAATAATTAACAAATTTAATAAATAAAACAATAATTAATTTGTTCAAAATATGTTATTCCTGCTCATTATATACAAATGTTCTATGATTTTAATTAAAAAGTATTATTTAATCACTAAAACATCATGTATTATTTCAACACAAACTCTTGAAATTATTGTTGAAAATTGGTCTAAAATGACTGGAGAACGATCTTATAAGCATGTATTTTTCACTGGAAAACATCACTCAATAAGTCTGAGGACTATCATATACACTCATGTCCATAAATTAAGGATAATTCAGAATCACACAAAAATTGAACTCTAAAATAAAATAAAAATTTCACCTTTAGAATTATCACACACATCTTGAAGAAGAATATGCAAATTACAGGAAACCAACAGATGGCGTGGATAGTACGTCACAATGACGAGAGTGTAAGAGAGGGGTATATAAGGAATTGTGGCAAAGAAGTAAAATTGTTCACAAGCGCTTTAAAAGCCTTTCAGTGCAATAACCGCATAGTTATGGCACAAAGGAAGCATTTGGCTGATTTTTTACGTGGTAGAATTATCGGAAGACTGGAATGTTGACGTACCAGCTGGAAGTATCCGAGGAACTTGGAATCGCCCAGAGTGTCATCTCCAGGCTTTGGCAACGATTCCAAGATTATGGTAATGTGAGTAGATGTTACAGCACAGGTCGCCCTCGAGTTACAACGCCGAATGAGGACCGGTATTTGGCAGCTACTGCCAAAAGAAACAGACGAAGCACAGCATCAGACCTGTCTCGTCAGCTCTCTTCAGCTACCGGTACGACAGTTTCAAGGCAGACCGTGTACAGACGCTTAGGGCACATTGGTCTATATGCTCGTAAGCCTGTCTGATGTGTTCCCCTTACCACAACTTACCGCCTGCGATTAACCTAGAGTAGAGAGCATGCATTGACACCGCAACAGTGGTCTTGTGTGATGTTTTCCTACGGGTCCAGGTTTAGTTTGCAGTCTGATTCTCGCCGGACTTTCATATGGAGAGCGCCAGGTACCCGTTACCACCAAGAGAACACCATTAAACGACACCGTTACGGTGGTGCAGGATGGCTCGTTTCGGGAGGAATTATTCTTGGTTCCAGAACTGACCTACATGTTCAGAGTGTAACGATGACAGGCCACATCTATCGGGATGTCATTCTGGAACAACATGTACGTTTGTTTCGGGGCGCCATGGGTGCTGAATTTCTGTTTATGGATGACAACGCCCGTTCTCACCGTGCAAACATTGTAGACGAATGCCTTCAATCGGAGGATATCACCGTATGGATTGGCCAGCATACTCACCGGACTTGAATCCAATAGAGCATGTGTGGGATATGCTTGGCCGACGAATTGCAGCCCGTCAGCCCCTCCCCACCTGTCTACCGGAACTTCGGAGGGCATTGCTTGATGAGTGGTGTAATATTCCCCAAGATCAGATTGATAATTTGATACTCAGCATGCGTAGGCGTTGTAAGGGAGTATTGCATCGTCCGGGAGACATACTCCTTATTAACCATCGTACTAACCATGTTATTCTGTTTTTTGTAAATAGGTTCTTTTTTAAAATTTGCTCCAGGGAATAAAAATCGCAATTTTTATTAATTATGTCAAACATATAGCATCTTTTTTGCTCTTTACCTTTTGTTTAATAAATAGACTTTACAAATAAGTCAAATTTGTTTTGCTTCTGTCTCTTTCTTTGCCTGAACTTCATTATCCTTAATTTATGGACATGAGTGTAGATGCGGCTACCTTCTAACTTTCCAAAGCCTAACCTAGTACTACTAACTTTCAAACGGTACGTGTCACAATTCCTCGATAATATCTTGTTCAGTTGAAAAGCTACAGTGGTTTCAGTGAAGCAACCTTTGTTTGCTTAGAAACCATGGATGAAAAAGTATTTCGTGTGTTAATTAAACATTGCTTTTTGAGGGAGGAAAACACTGTTCAAGAAATACAATGGCTTAATAAGTGTTATCTAGACTCTGCTTCATCACCAACAACGGTTAAAAGGTATAAGCAGACTTAAAACGTGGTCGCACAGACGCAAACAACGCTGAAAGTTCAGGTCACCCAAATTCTGCGGTTGTTCTAGAAAACTTAAAAAAAGTTGATAAAATCGTTTTATTAGATCGTAAATTGAATTTGCATGAAATAGCAGAAGAGTTAAAGGTATCAGAAAAAAGTGCATTCATTAGTTTTCATGATCATTTGTCAATGAGAAAGCTGTGTTCAAAGTGGGTGCCACGTTTGCTCACTGTCGATAACAAAACAACAAAGCATCGACAATTCAGAGCGTTGTTTGAAGCGTTTAAGCGAAATCAACAGAATTTTTTTATGTAGATATGGGACTATGGGTGAAACATGGATCCATTACTACATGCCTGAATCAAAAAGATTGTCAGCTGAGTGGACAGCAGCCGGTGAAAGCCGTCCAAAGCGATCAAAAACTCAAACGTCAGCTGGCAAGGTTATGGCGTCCGTATTTTGGGATGAATATGAAATTTTGTTTATTAAATACCTTGAGAAAGGAAAAACATTTAATAGTGATTAGTACGTGGCATTATTGGATCAACTGAATGAAAAAAGAAAGAAAAAACGTCCTCAAATGTGCAAAAGAACAGAGTGCTGTTTCACCAAGACAACACTCCGTGCCACAAGTCCGTGAAAACGATGGTCAAATTGAACGAATAGAGCTTCGAATTACTTTCCCACCCACCGTACAGTCGAGATCTGGACCCCAGTGACTATTGGCTGTTTATAGACCTTAAAAGAATGCTACAGGGAAAGAGGTTCGGTTCAAATAAAAAAGCGATTACCGAAGTAGAAGCCTATTTTGAGAGCAAAGACAAATCGTTCTACGAAAAAGGTATTAAAAAAATTAGAAAAGCGTTGGGCTGAATGTATCACTCTTGAAGGGGAGTATCTTGATAAATAAAGTTAAATTTTGCATAAAAGTTGTTGTTTTATTAGCTAGCCCCGGACTTATTGAGTGATGTGTGAAGCTATATTCAGAGTTAATGTACAAATAATTTTCACTATTAAACAATAAAATATAGTCAAAATACTATCCGGACAATTATCCTTTTTATGTTAAATTATTGTTATCGTTTATATTACTTCAGACTTCAAGCCACCAGTATCAACCCAAAATTAGATATTCTGATAATAATTCAAAACTAATTCACATTTAAAAAAAAAAGAACTTATTTTTTTCACAAATATTTTTATTTTTGTCAAACGAAATTCTTGCAGAACCCTTAATTAAAACTTCAAATTTCCTTTTTACGAAATTTTTGTTAGCTTGTAAAAAAAATTGATTGGAAATTTTTTTTAAAACTTACTTTTTTGACACATTAAATATTCTATGATCGAAAAATCAATGTTGATTTGACGCTATAGCAGAACAAACGCATTGTTTGTCAGATTCGGACGGATAATACGTAACTAAAGGTTTATAATTTAATTTGTTAAATACAGCAAATCAGAATTTTTGCAACGAAAAATTTCAAATCCACAAATAATAAACTACAAATACATATACAGATAATAATAATATAAATAATTCATTTCTCTCGCGTCCACGCACACGCATATATATATATTAACTCAGAATCTTTCAGTTTATCTAAAACTTTCCTATAACCCACTATAAAATTTGAAAGAGTATATTGCAGCGAAGATGAAAGCTTGTATGGGAAAATGCGGAAACTTGAGATGGCTAAGCTTGGTTTAAATTGGTAGAGCAATTATGTGTTGTTGTCGAATTTCTATGTTAAAACGAAATATAGAGGTAAAAAAAAAATGAAGATGACTCTGAAGAAAAAGAAAATTTGGATTTCCTTTTCTAAAGTGTATATAGGTCTACTTTATTGGAAAGTCGAATTTTTCAAATATATATATATATATATATATATATATATATATATATATATATATATATATATATATATATATATATATATATAGGTTTATTATTTATTCATAATTTATAAGATGTGTGTTGCACAATATAGACAATTTTGTGTTTAATATCACTGCTTTTTTCTTTAAAATGTTCTTGTAATATTGATATAATTTATTTCGTGAAATTGATCGTTAATCCTTGTTGTAACTCTTGTTTAACCATCCCTTTTCCGCTCCGTAAGAGGGCGCGCAAGAGCCACCAAATGTGCATTTAAATAGTTGCGTGTAGTTAGAAGTAATAAAATATTTTACTAGTACACGGGCTGCTGGTTATCGTCTCAGCATTCGTCTGTCATAACCTCAGCATTTAATTCATAGCTTTTTATGGATGACGTGCTGCTGTCTGCGACTTTGTTCGAAATATCATAAAACTTCGTGTAAGAGAGCTAATAATAAAATTAAATCATCGCATTTGATTGGAAAAGTCACAAATCAAACATGGATGTATTTCGAAAAAAAAAACGAATCATGAAAAGGTAAGCTGATTCACTTTGTTTTACGAATCAATAATTTACAAAATCATGAATATTATTTTTTCTTTTATTGAAGTGTATGAAGATGATGTAAATTCGTTAGATATTCAAGTAAATAAGCTAAATGATAGTATTTTTAGTACTTGTTCAGATGAAGATTTTAATAAATATGAAACTTAAATGCAGGAATTATTTTTTAAATTACGTACGTTAAAATTTATTTTAAAGTTTGAGTTTAAAACTTGCAAAGAATAATATAAATACTAGTGTATGCCAAAATATAGTAAATACTAATGAAAAACAGACAACTTCATCGAGTAGAATTGCCCTGTATTTATATTCAATTATGTTGACTGTATTTCAATTCAGTATTTATTTCTAACGAGTGTAGGAAATAACAATACTTTAGGTGATATACAAAAATTACGATATCTTAAATTTTCCTTGAAAGGTGAAGGAGCTATTTTTTTACAATATATTCAAATTTCAAACGAGAGTTATGAAAAAGAGTAGAATGCATTCATTGAACTTTAAGAGGATGAAACAAATTATAGTTACAGTTATAAGCGAATTACTTTTACAGCCTATTTTAAAAAAAAAAACATGAATCAGCGTCAAGATTATGGAAATAAATAGACACAACTCAACATTACATTCGTACATTACAAATCTTTAGCCTGCAGAGCTTTTAGACACTATGTTATTTATATCAGTTTTGTTAGAGGGAAAACTCTGGATTCCAAAACACTTCGCATATACACGTTAGTCTCACTCCACCCCCACCCCCAAATCATTCATTTTGTTTATATCTTGCTCTATTGCTTCTTCGACTAAGGGCAAGAAAGTAAAATATGAATTCATTTTGATGTGAATGGCAACAAAATTCTATAGACAAATAACAAATGTACTTTATATCAAACAAATGCGTTTGTTTGTAGAAGTTCTAATTTTGTATTATTTATATGTGCGATTTCTTAGAATTTCCAATTAAAGAGTTGAAAGATATAAATTGTGTTCTAATTGTCTTAAAGAAAGAAAAGCATATGACATTCCTAAATGCAATGCAGGTATTTGTAAATTTTGTTCAAAATTACATAAATAAATATTTTGTCCCAAAAACTCCTAATAACAACACAGTTTTAAATAATGACAGAAAATACATACACGTAGAAGGTTCTACTGAACGAAACACCTGCAACTCGAGCTGTTTTACTGCCTATTTATTGTAGTTAAAAACTTTTAATTTCCGAAAATGTCGAAGACTTAATGATTCAGGTAAAGCTCATCTGTTACGGAGAGTTGTGTAAATTTATTACAACTTAAACGCACTAATGTGAACATAAGTGCAGACGGTTTAACTTCAGCAAAAGTAGGGAGGGTTGCAGGTTCAATTCAGCCGCAAATAACATCACCATTTTACAAAAACGCAAGTATAACTGTTGATGCATTACGTCCAAAATCACCTGCGATCTTCCTCTAGTCGAGATGAATGTTTTGAATGATTTAAGCACTTACAATTCGCAGATGTCAACTGCGTCTAGTCAGGCCCATTAGACACATTCTGTTGCATGCAGGTGTGTTTGGAGAAATAATGTTCTACAGATATTTCAATGTACCTGGACAATCATTTACAGAAGCAGAATCAATTCTGGGTTGGACAAAACAAAATATTCTTGCCATAAAATTATATCAAAGTATGCTAGTGTTATAATGTGGTTGACTTTCAGCTTGATAAATTTTTGGAATTAAAAAACTTTCTGAAACAATTAAGTTGTATGAGAAAATAATGTTGAATTTACTTTTGTGATTCAACTGGCTGATTCAAAGTCAAGTTTCCATTCCCAAGTGATGAACATGATTCATCTAGAGACATTTCCATACATCGTTTACAACAAATTAAATGTCAGTTCACTAAGAATCAATCTCTCTCAGATCAATACCTAAAATTCACGGAGGATTATTTAAAACTTGGTCACATGAAGTTAACTCCAGCTAGTTTTATAAAATTTCTTACCTCTCGCATTAACTAGTCCCCAATATATGTTACAGAAAAATTTCACGTGGTGTTTGATGGATCCGCTACTCCTAATGATAAATTAATAATGATCCACAGCTACAGAATGACTTAGCAACATTACATGTTCGCTTCAGGTTGCAGAAAATAGCTTTAACAGCAGACATAGAAAAAGTGTACATGCATATAGTTCTGCAGGATTAATACTTTCAAAGAATAGTGTGGCGTAATTCACCTTTTGAACTTATTTAGGATTTTCGATTTACAAGGATAGCTTACGGAACCACATCAGAGCTGTACCTTTCAATAAAATTTTTGAAGCAATTGATAAGAGAAGAGTCAGATAATTTTCCTCTTACTTCTAAAGCAGACCTTAGGGGTTTCTATGTCGATGATTTGATGTTCGGAGACCCCCCTCCCCCATTTCATTCTCTAACAATTTATTCAAATTTTGTCACGCTCCAGAATAGTGTTTAAAAAATTGGTTTGTTTACAATGGACTCTTAAATTCAATTGATTCAGATTTACATTTATCTAATGCTTTTTTAATACATACAATGCCAATACGGTAAAACCCTTAGTTATTCTGTAGCATCCAACTTCAGATGCATTTTCTTCAAAATCAGTTCACTATTTCCCGGAAGCATCTTAACCAAAAGAACATTACTTTTAGCAATTGCGAAGACTGTAGAAAAATCCATTGCAATGGGAAGAAATTGTCTCTCGAAACATTACATTTTAATGGGAACAAATTTACAAAAGATATGCTGATTGGGAAAACGTCAAAGTTCTACGATTCTTATTAGATGATTCAGATAGCCAGTTTCATCTATATGGCTTTAGTGGGGATGCTTCTGAAAAAAAAACAACATGTAGCTGCAATTCTCACTCTGTATCAGATACAGGAAAATTCAACGTTCCGCTGATATTGGCCAAGACGTGAGTTGCCATCTCACTTCCACGACTAGTGTCCACCACACAGGACTAAATGATGACTCTTGCTTTTAAACAACGACTTTAGTTTAGCGTAAAAAGATTTAGAACAAATGCCAGCAGCTTCGTGCGGCGAGATCCTCTCCTAGCGAAAGACAGAACAGCAACAGAATATTCCACAGGAATTATATTATACAAACTCATAAACAAACAAAAACGTTGCCATCGTGAAATGGTAAAATACAATCGATGGCGTTGGTAAGAAACATGAGAGTAAATCTTTTTATTTCACATAATAAATATATAAAACAGAAATTGTAAATATTACTAAGAATTGAATAGCAATTAACAAAATCAAACAAAACGTTGCCATCGATCGCGAAAAGGCTTAATACAGTTTATTGGCGTTGGTAAGAAGCACGAGAATAAAACTATTTATTTTACAGAAAATACATATAAAATAGAAATTGCAAATAATACTAAGAATTGAGTGGAAATTAAATATAGCATATAAATTAACATACAGAACACATTAATAATAAAAATGCAGTTTGAATAACAATAAAAATACAGAATAATAATAAATACAATTCCATTCAAGCATCTAGAATTATATCCTATCCGATGATTTCCTTTTTTTTCTTCCCCTATCGTACATGCCAGCCGGTGGAAGATCTTCGTAGGCAGAGTGACAAAAATTCAGACGTCTTCTGCTATCCAATATCATAACAGTGGAGATATAAATCCTGCTGATCTTGAAACCCCATTGGTGTGTCCTCTTTAAAACTACTTACTTCGGTATGGTTGTGTTGTCCACCATTTTTCCATTAAACATTTCTTTTTCAGCCAGATTTTTCTGTTCCACAATTGAAAGACAATGTTCCGGATTAAGGGTATAGTGCTTTGTAATCAAATACTACATTAAATAATTTGCCTGATGTTCATTCTTGTCTCTTCTTCCATAATTTTTCCGTCTTCTTGTCATAATCTTGTCTTTTTCCGTACTTAAACGTGTAATAGCATGTTGGTTAAGGTTTGTTAAAAATTGTAATAATTCCAAACTTAAAACTACTGTTTTTCCTAAAAAAACAGAGAAAACAAATTAATGTTATAAATATACTAATTAAATTTGTGTAACTCAATAAGTTTGATAATAAGTGAGTGAATATTAACGTCGCACTATTTAGCTGTACGAGGACTTTTGGCGACGGACCTCGCAATTTTGAACCACGGTGAAGTGAGGAGGATGAACCTGGGTTGGCACCCCTCTCTCATAACTTCCACACCACATCAACGGGAAGACATTTGAACCTCGACATATCTGACGTGCATTGGCCCTCTCCGCACGGCGTATCTTCAGCGGTACAAGGTTCCAACTCATGACACGCCAGCCAAGAGTCCGTTACTTTGACCACTA
Organism: Trichonephila clavata; assembly: GCA_019973975.1. Lineage (NCBI taxonomy): Eukaryota > Metazoa > Arthropoda > Arachnida > Araneae > Nephilidae > Trichonephila > Trichonephila clavata. The sequence goes on from BMAO01032114.1 coordinate 48,156, forward strand.
GGCTACCACGGCCATGTTTGGTATTACGATCATTGCTTTAAGAAGCAATCAATTACTATCTTGCAGAAGCAAAATTTTCTCTAAATCCATTTTTAAATAATTTGGATATTTTTAGGATTGGTATTCGCTTGTGACTTGCAAATCTCGCATACAGACACGAACATCGCATTTTACTGCTAAAAGTGCAACCGATAAATGTCCTGATTGGAATCACTTCAATAATTCATTTCTTTATTATGTGCTCTAACAGAACGTATTGACAATAAATTATTCTATTTGATTTATATGTACACTCAGTCCAAAATTAAGGTGACAAGCACAAAATATGTGAAAACTGATGAAATATTTATTGTGATCCCACAAAATTTGGCACGGAAACATATTACAATGTCGGAAGGAATATAGCAACATAACAATATGGAAAATATTTTAATTGTGAATTTAGCTACAAGTCTTTTCAAAAAGTGTGAAATCATGAATCAGAGATAAAGCATTTAACACAAGAAAAATATCTAATATGGAGTGTGTCCACCGTACACCAGTATAAATGTCTTACAACGAGATGTCACACTATTTATGAGGGAGTCAATTAGTATATATTTGCGGCAACAAACACCATTTTTCCAAAAGCGGGTCTTTTTAATTCCTGGGAGGGGAGCTACGCTGAGAAATGGTTTTTTTCCTAGACCATCTCAAACATATTCAATAGAATTGTGATCTGGAGACTTCGAAGATTAATCCATACGGCGAATATCAGTTCCTTCATCAACATTGTGAATTCTGTGTAACCATGCTTTATCGTCCATGAAAAAGTAGTCTGGTCCCATAGCACTCATTAAAGCCTCACATAGACTTCCATGATCTTATTCTTATGGCACTGTGAGTTGACAGTACCCGTATCGAAAACGTGCAGTGGTATAAGATTGCCCAACATTATGTCATCACACAAAAGGATTCTTTTGCAACCAAATCTGTCGATTTTTGTTACGTAGGAGAGATGAAAGCTCCATTTACTCTCCAGGTAATGACTCGACTAGAATCACTTTGTTTAAAACATTTCAACTCATCACCGAAAAGAACACCCCCCCATTCTCATGGTGTCCACGACTGATGTTTTCGGCTCCGCAATATCCGGTCTTTCCTGCTGGACACTCACCAGACTGGATGCCGGGCGTGATGGTCAGTCTCTGCAAGATGGTTGTAGACTGTTCGTCTGGAAATCCTTCTTCCAAACAGAACAGCAAGGTCATGAGCAAGCTGAGGCACCATTGTTCCCCTATGTCGTCGTGTATTTTATGCCGAGTAGTTATCCTGTGCAGATGTCGATACTTAGTGGTGCCCTTGACCGACGTTCCTGGTGACAGTATCACTTGTTTGGAATTGGTTAAATAACCGGAAAACCACTTTCGGGCCACTTGTAGCCATCGAGCCACTTCCGCTTGAGACAAGCCATCTTCAAGCCTTCCAACCGTCTCTTCATCTCAAGGAATCATCTAAACGATTATGAGAAGTCATTCTCATTGAAAACCGACAAACTGATTTGTTTTAATGCAATATTCATAACACTGGAGGAAAGATTCCCATATGCGTGAACGGTCTCAATCCAGTAGTTCTTCAAAAACTAACTCTAAACAACATCTTTCCCTAATTGAAGGTTGATATTGTGCTACCCGTTCTTCAAAATATATAAAATACAAATTCTCTATCAGTTTTAATGGAGGCATTTTAAATTTATGACGAAAAACGTGCTTGTGACATGAGTATACTTTCCTGCAGTATACTCATGTCACAATTTTGGAAATATGTCAGGACTATAGCGAAGATATAAAATGTTTTGTGTTGACTGTTTCATAAGAAATTTAAGAGTATCTAAACTACATTCAAAATATATAACAATTTATCTGATGAAATACTTATTAACACAATTAGACAAATTTTTGACACAGAATTGAGAAAAATATTTGAGTTTGTGAAATGAAATGAAACGAATTTCATTACTTGAAAACATAGTTCACTCCTACATTTATTCCATTAATCGAGATGTGTTTTCTGCTTTTGACGACTAAAATGTTAAATTACAGACCTAAGATGAAAACATTTCCCATTAATACGGTTGCGATAGTAAAAAAAGTGCTCTTTTTGCGATAAGAAAAGAAAGCTTTTGCCTGTTATCCGTTGATCATTCGCACTGACAAGAGTGTGCGTGAAAAACTAGTTTATGGTCGAAACTCAAACGGAAAGTCTATTTCTCCAAATTCCTTCATTCTCTTGTTAAATGTAGAAAAAGTTATCAGGCATTATTTCTTTTCAGCAAGACAGATCCTCCACTACAACCTTCAGTTCCAGATCGTTTTTCTCATCCCCAAATAGTGAGAAGAGCGGAGAAGGATGTTTCTTTTTGCAAGAATTGAAACGGACCGTTTGTTTGAGGAAATTAAATTATCCCTCAATATTAATAAGAAGCTCAACAACTTTTATTTTTTAATCCAAAATCTTAATGTACTAATATTTTGTCGGTTAGCGCTGAATGGGAGTGAAACAAATATCAGACTCAAACTATTGTAATAATATTAAAGACTGAGAATATTATAATATTATTATCTGAGACCTTACAATAAAGCCAATCAGAATCCAAATCTAACATAAATCCGTGAGTTTTAACCCCTTAAGTGGTCAATTTTTTACCCTAAATCTTTTAAAAAGAGCACATTTTTTATTGCATAAAAACAAGCAGAATATTTAATAGAATGCAAAAAGGAAGAATTTTATTTTTATATTTTCAACTATTCACACTATTTTTTATTTTATAATTTGAACTTCATAATCATTTTTAAGACAAATTCAAAATGAATCAACTCTAAAACTTAAAACAATATTTTGATCCATATAGTCTGTCACAAAAATTTTGAATGATGTTCATCCCATTATGTTATATGTTTTCTTTTTTCAGAATAAAAACTCCATGAATTTTCACCTGCAATGTGTAACGGAATATTGAAGAAAACTACGGTCGCATAGCAGGAATTCTACTGTAATGACGTATATTTTAACATCAGTATTACTTCTAAATGATTTTTAAGGCCTGTGTTTGAACTATGTTACTATTATTCAGCAATATCAGAAATATCCATCTCCATATATAATAGATCATAATCTGTTGTTAACATAATCATTTCAATCCATTTCCTGCGTAATTATTTTTTATTTTGTCGTAATTTAAAGCAAATATAGTTAGTGCACATGATATATGTCTCTAAACTGGCTGATGTGGTTAAAAACTTAGAGACGATAAACAGATGAAAATTAAAAACAATGCAAATCATTTTTATTCTTTAAAAGTGTAAAATTGTCTCCAAATCTTTTGCATATGTGTTTTAATGCATACTTTATATAATTTTTTAAAACTGAAAATATTATTTTTAGTATCATTGCATAGTAGTGTAGTTTAAAATTATTCACTATGTATTGCTATTATTTCGCCAAGCAGCAAGTCTAGGCTTATAACGCGAAGAAGCAGACCCAATTGTAAGAATATCAACTCATTTTCCAAAATATGTTTACTGACAGAGGCCATTTATTTTCGTTTATCTGCGACCTTCCAGCGTGAATGAAGGATGGAGTGTGAGTGTATCCACCAGCACCGAAGGGGTCTGAAGCAGCATTTCACATCTGCGCACCATTAAATGTTGCAGGATGGAAAAGCAGAAGAAAAAGGTCAGAAGTAGAAGGAAAAATAATAATAAAAAGAGGAAGAAAAAAATCCATTTCGGACGGGCCCCACACGATTCCATTCGGACGAATCGAAAGAAACTACCATCGGGACACCGAAGCGGAAAATTTACTACCTGCAGAGGGAATGGTACTGAAGCGATAGAAAATGGCTTTTGGGAGAGAGTTATTTCTGTCCCTTCTTTTCCTTCAGCCTTGCTTCCCAGCACTTGTCGGCCAGACACTTTTCGGGATGTTTTTATGCAGTACATTTATCATTTCGGATTTTGTGCTGTGACGGAAAAAGGGGCTTTCTTTTCTGCATTTGTTTTTGAATATATGTATAGAAATATAACTTTAATTGTTGTGATTTGTCAGTTTTTCAGGCTGCTACAAAAAGCACTTTTGAATCAGTTATATTTCAGTTTATCATAAGAAACGTTGGGTTTAAGCATTCTTAATTAAATATTATTACGTGTATAACATTTAATTAAAAATAAGTTCTTGTGCTAAAGTCATGAGCTTAGTTGTGATGGTATGGATTTAAACTTAAATTCCGTTAACGTGTTATGAAATAGCTAAAACTGCAATGTAAAGTGGATTCAGAATTAAAATTATCATGTATCAACGCGCGAGCGAATAGAAACTTCCGAGATGAATTATAAATCACGTAGAATCCTCGTCATTTTATCATAGTTCAAAATTAATATTCCAATTAGATTATATGAATATTTTAATGTCGTTGAAACTTGATTCTTATTTTTCGACCTACAGAGCAGAGAATCGCACCTCGGAGATCGAATTTTGCCAACACTGTCGTGAAAATTAAGAGACTGCTATTCATAAAATCTGATTATCCTACACAAACTCTCATTTAACCTAACACCATAATTTTGATTCTAAAAAGGAAAACGTATAGCTTTTAAACATTTAAAACGCTTAATAACAAAACATTTTACTTTAGGGAACAGCTTGATATTAATCTCTAAAAGTTTTGATTTTTTATATGGTATTAATGTTGAAGATTTGCTATTAAATAACTTTGATGGATGAAAATTTGATGATAATTTAAAATACCGCTTCTAATATAAAATTTGTATAGGTGTTTTTTTTCCCTCATAAATATATGTTATCCCCTTGATGCATCATTAAAGGAAACAAAGAGGGCTGCAGTTAACCGAAATTATATCAGATTAAACACAATTCATAATTCATTGTTAACCCTGATAAAGCAAAAGCGAAAATCTCTCGCTCTGTTGGTATATATAAAAATTATAATGTAATATATTATAAAATGTAAGCAGTTATGTAGAAGATATTGAGTACCCTCTGAAGAATTTACGAAAAAATTAAAAAAGACTAAATAAAAATATACCTAAAAACTTGTTTAAAATTTCAACTTCTTTTTAAATACTTTAGGCACTGCGATACAGTTCTACTTTAAGTGTTTATAATTTATAAGCGTTAAGAATGGAAAAACTTTGGATTGGAAAGTGTATTTTGATATTTGTGGTAAAAGATGATAAAATTTGAGGATTGATGGAATGTTTATTACCGTGGTACTATGGATGCAACTCGAGTGCTATAGAGGAAATGCCAAAGGATACCGATCTCTCGCAAAGGTTTAAGAGCTACAAATAACCCCCCTCTAGGATACAAAAAACCCATGCAATGAGACTTTATTGAGAAAAATATTCTTTGTTTACAGAAGTCTACACTACAATTTTAAACTGAAAAGGGCTTTTGGTGATGGACCTCGTAGCATCGAGGATGACACCTGAGAAGGCATATCGCTTTCAGAAATTTCTACCTCGCCAGAGTGAGAACTGAACTTTGATGTGCTCAACGTGCATCAGCTCCTTTAAACGGTGGTATGACAGATATGGTGATTGAATCCATGATATGAAAGAAGCAATGCTAGCTACAGTCATTAGGCTACCGATAATTCGCAAACTGTAAAAATTTTTTTGCACAAGTAAAGAATTTGGTGAAATTGTCGAATCGGTCACAGTTCGCCAAATTTTGAAAAAGCACCAATTTGCGCGTACTGCGCATGCGCGAAATTGCGCAGATCCGACTTCACTGATAAAAAAATTCATGAGAGTTACCAGATTTAGCACACTTATCGATTTGACAAGAAAAACCTAAGCGGTATAAGTGGCCGATACAACAATCCAACCGAGTATTTTATACAATTACATGAAAAAGAAGTGTAAGATTGTTAAGTTTAACAGAATGTCAAAATGCCAAATTTTTTTATAATATTGAAGCAAAACGTATTACTCAATTTCTTGGTCATGAATTTCGATTGGTATCGCCGTATATGCTTGTCATTACATTCCTTACTAACATAAAGTCCTTTCAATTATTAGTTTAATTTGAATTTTTCTTTTTCTTCTCTTCTTAAAAATATATATGTCCCATTTCATATTTTTCAAAAAAATTTTTAATTCGAGTTCTTGATTACCCATTGATATTATATTCTTATAACATGGTTTTATTTTCAGAATGTTATGGATAAAACTTTGAAAAATAAAATTGTATTTTATTGCTACTATGTATATCTGTCTAGCTTAAGAACTTTTCCAATTTTGGAATGGGTGTTCATGATCAGAATTTCGAGTACAATACCAGTTAAAGGATACCTTGGAATTTTACAATTTTAAGTATTGAATATGTTTGTTAATGTTATGAATTACAATTATACTCTTAAATTACTCTTTAATAATATGTTGAAATAAGCTTGTCACTATGAGAGCGTGAATTTTAAATTAAGTTTCAAATATTCTCAACTTGAACATTCTATATTATTATTCCGATATTTTTTTAATGATCTGGAAAAATAAATTTTTCAAGTAAACATATTCCTTGTAATATGGAGGAGGAACTTTTTATTTTACACCATTTTTTTTATCAAAAAGTAGATTTTTTCTTTCATTTACGATGCCAGCAATGAAAAAAGTAAAAGAAAAAAAAAAGGCTGCTATAGAGCTTTTATCTTACTCTGAAATCTACATAAATCAATATGAAGAAGCATTTCGCTGATAAAGTGGGTACTTTCCTTATCCTATATACAACGCATTTCATCTCTTATTTGTGTTGTTTTTATTTTGTAATACATATTTCTTTTACTTTTCGTAAGTTACTAGAAAAACACATATCCAGAAGAAAGTTAATAGATGTAAAAAATGGGGAATATATGAAGCTAAAAAAAAGGAATTACAGGGTTTTTATTTTTATCTTTTTCAATTGCAGAAGCGTTTATTCGAGTAAGGAATTTTGATTACTTTCCCTTTTTTATTTCAAAAGACCTGAATATTCAGTCTTAAGTTTTCTTTGAAATTTATATTTGATGGTATGATTATGATAACACAAATTTTAATGTAAAGAAACATTTCAAGCACTTTAATATGAATAAAAATTTTTTAAATGTTTTCAATAAATATTTTTTTAACTCATCTGAATCAATTTCAACTTGAAATGCATGTTTCAAATTCTGTTTTAAATCCAAAATTTTCCTATTATTGCTGTTAAAATGTTTTTGCAAAAATCATACAACGCATTTCCATAAAAAAAAAAAGTAATTAAATGTCTTTTGGTACAAGCAAGCAAAAAAAAAAAAAAATGACTCATTGAAAATAGACTGATTCGTATTCAATATACAAACCGTTGACGTTGAAACGTCTTAATGTAGAATTTCGCAATAGTTATCTTCCTGTTTTCTGAAATCTCAAAGGAACTAAATTCTCTCCCTCCCCCACCTTTATTTGCCTTTGATTCAAAAGTAACCGACAAAGAAACGAAACTAAAAATGTATTTCCATTCTGAAATATTTATCAGTTTTCCATCCGAAAACACATGTAGTAAGTATGGAGCTCTTTTCTTGTCTTTTTGTTCTTCTTCAACGTCCACCATCTTCGTTTTTATTTTCCCTCGTTTCTCCCTGTGGTAGGGAAAAACTTCTTCACTAGACTTCTTTACCGTTCGTGTTCAGATTTGAAATATTCATGTCTACTAGTGCCCCAGCCGAGTTTGGCAAGTCCAAACACGTTCAGGGCGAAGCCTAACTTTTCCTGCTTAGCGCGTCTTCCAAACCGTCCAAAAAGACGAATTCTTTCCCTTGTGATTTTTATTTATTTGATTCTTTTCTCTGTATGTTTTTTTCTTCCTGTTACTAAAACACTCAAACTCAACATCGCTTTTGATGTGGCTTTCGCAGCGTTTTTCCTTCCGGATACATATGTTTCATGCTACAAAACGATACTTTATCCTCTTCTTACAGAAAAGTTAAGTCAAGAGAATCATCACTAGGGAGTTCCTGGTAGTTATTATTATTATAAAACACGACGAAGTTCGTCTTGGGCATTGTGGTTGCAAGATTTTGAAAAGGATATTTTCAGGCTGTCACATATGTGTTTGTGTTGAAAAACACCACGTAATACTGTTTTCTATAACGGATAGGGATACGAATGATTAACTTTCATTCAGATAAGAGGTGGCCTACCCGCGGCACGCGTGGCATAGCGGAATTGTAACAGTGGCACGCGAAGACTTTATAAAAAATTTTAAAAAATAATTATAAATGATAATTTTTCAAACAATTTTATTAAAATGCAATTGTTTTAGACAAAAAATAAAAATTTATTTTAAAATACTGAATTGAGATTCAGTAGAAATTTATCATGTAGAGAATGTACCTGCATTGTTGTCCGAGTTGGCTTTCCAAAGCTTTTTTAACTCTAGAGATTTTGGAATTTGAGGGAGCGTATATTTTAAAATATCTGAGAGAAAACATTGAACTACTCAGTGAGTACTTGCTATTCTAGAATGAAGACAGACTATGTGATTTAGCTTTTCTAACCAATATTAAAGGACATTAAAATAATTTAAATTTAAGATTATAGGGAAAAGATTATATTTTTCCTACCTTAGTTGGTCAAATACCGTCTTTTGTGGACGAACTTTTGCTTTTTCCTCCCTTAACATATTTCACATCAATGCAAGAACTACGTATGTACCAAAGTTATAGTGTTCCGACTTGTGAAAGATTTAAAAATTTAATATCCATATTTACACGATTCTTTCAGTGCCAGGTTTGACGATTTTCAAGGCGATAAAAATATGCAGATTTTTTTCCCAAATCTTTTTTTAATTTCTCTGAAAAATGTTAATTGTTACCCATTTGAAATCAAAATCGAAATTTTTGTGAACTGCACTATACTACATGAAAAACAAATATAAGAAATTCTGTTGAATTTTGGAAATTTGTACTAACAAGCAATTTTTCAAATTTACACAATTTGGCTGTCAAATATTGTTGTATATTTGAATCAACATACGTTTGTGAACAAATATTTTCTATTCTGAACATTACAAAATCAAAATATCGTTAAATTTAACGGAACTGATTAACAATAAAATTTAAGTTTGTGCTTTGGTCTCATTTTGCTATTGTTTTTAAATTTTTACTACTTAGACTTGCGTTTTAAAAATGCGCTGCTTGCGTGCAAGTTACATAATAAACCTATAAGTAATATCCCCCCCCCTTTTTTTGAAAAGTTAGAAGTGGCACGCTTAATTATTTTTTATCTGAAAGTGGCACTCTTCCTAAAAAGGTCGGCCATCCCTGATTTACATCAATGCAGCGTTTCTCAAACTGGGGGGCGCCTCCTCTTAGGAGAGGCATGATAACTCTATGAGGGGTGCTCGAGCATATTGAAAAGTCGAAAACCAAAGATTATTTTTAATAAAACTATTAATTTATTGAAAATAAACAAACAAATATAATGAAAAATAAAATACTCATTACACTGATAAAATACATTTATAAATGTATCAGTAGTACAAAATGTATTTCAATGTATGTTGTAATTAATTTAACAGTACTAAGTTAAGAACAAGTTTATTATTTACAGTGACCCAAGGGGCTTGTCATGTATAAAATTATATACATAAATTAACACTTTTCTTGATAATTTTTCCATTTTATAATAAATCTCTTGACTGCTGATTAAAAGTTACTCAATTCACTCCGCAGTGCCACAGTTTCCCATGAAAGTGTGCATATGTGATGTATGGGGGAGGTAAGAAGAAAAGGAATACTCAAGCAAATCCTCTGAAATAAGAAAATCTTTTGCAAATACTGTTAATGTTCTTTCATTGCATTCCAAAGTTTTCGGAATAAATGTATGAATAGCAGTGCACTGGAAGACATATACATACGTCCGGGGCAATAGACGCTTTAGGTGTTCGAGACTTTTATATACTCCGGTGTTCACTTAAGAGGTTTAAGTCGTATTTTAGCTTTAACGTCAAATTATAATATTATTGAATTCAATACATTGCTATTGTATGGAGGGGGTAGAGCGATGAAAATTTTGGTTGATTATTCGGTCGCAAGTATTGAAAGTTTGAGAAGCAGTGGATTATGAAAAAAGCTTAAAACCCTTGTCAAAGACACTTTTTGTCTTGAATATTGTATTCCGTTTTCACAAACATGAAACTTAGATCATTCAGTCGATGCTATTAAAACCACGATTGCAAGTTTAAAGATTTTATGTATACTTTTTTCAGGATTCCATCTCACCCTTAATCATGATGTTATTATTTTTATAAAATTCATATTTCATTTTAAAACACTTGAATAGCTTAAGTTGTGTGATTTAGAATACTTTTATAATATTTTTGTTAACTTACCCAAATACCCGCTTAGATAAGAAAATGTCTGTTTTCTGTCTGTCTAATCAAAGGTGTCAAACTCAAAGGCTAACTTGGGTCAAACAAAAAAGGCTTAACTTAAGATAGGCCGCAACAAAATCATTGTTTATAGAAACGTAGGTTTATTTCGAATAATACATTATAATAAACATATAAAAAACAAGAAAAAGTTAATATTTACGTCTTGGCACTTGACACCTCTTTACGGCTACTATCTTTCCTGTTCGAGAGAATATTTTTTATTTTATTATATATTATTTTGTACCGATATATTAACCGATCCACAAAAATATTCATTGTGGACCGCAAATTTTACACCCCTGATGTGAATGGAATCAGTAATTTATCGCATTTAAATAAATCTGTGTACTGTGGCGTAACGGCGAAAATTAGGGCCCCATGAACTCAAAGAACTCCATGGACATGGATTCAAATGACTGAAAAACCATAACCTTTGGGCTCTATAGAATCCCACCTTCCTCCGTGATGCAGTGGTGTACGTTACGCCACTATCAACTTAATATGTATGACATCTTACGGACTAATATTTTTCAAAGCTTAGTGGGAGGAGGCGGATTTTATTTTAATCGTTTTTATTTTGCGTAATCGATATGGGATTCTATTGGATTCTCGAACATTCGATGGGCATCTGTTATTTACCGCATCTGAGCAAATATACATAAATGAGATCATATGATACAGTTTCAGTCGACATGAAGAAGACAAATCCGTGTATAAGACGTGAATGTTTTTATCACGATTTGTTTAATCATGTGCTTTATTTGCTTCTAGAACATTTATTTAGTATTAAATATTCATCATCTCATATTTATTATGATAATTTTAACCAATATACATATTAATCTGTATATATAAATAATATTCGGTATTCGAAAGATTTATGCGTCATCTGTTTTTCTAGAACTGTAGTTACACAAGTATAAACACCTTGTAAATGTATTTGAATATATTTTTTATGCTGTTTATACAAAACTGCATCTGAATTATGGGAAAAGGCATTTAAGACAGTTGAACAAACTGGTGTAAACAATTTGTGCGCGCGAATGGAATGCCTTTTCGTGTCAAATTTTATGCAATGAGGCAATACAGAGACGTTTGCTAGCAAAATAATTTATTTAAATGAGTCTCTTATCTTTCAAGATTGTTTCTTCAGAGTGATATTTATTTGTAAAAACGTAAAACATTCGAATCACCTGCTAATGGATAAATAAGCTACGCAGGAATTGCACTTAATATTAGAGATGTTGATTACAAAGGAGAAATACGCATTAGATTCCCCACACTTTGTTTGCCCATTGTTCACAATAACAGGATGCGCTGGAACTAGCACACGTTACCTATTTGAAATTCAATCTCTGAATGGACTTCACATGGATGCACATGCGTTAGTTTAATCCAAGGTCACGTGTGATAGATAACAGAGTTCGTTGTTTAATTATTAATATTAAAATATTTTTAAGTATTTATCACGTAGGGATTATTGAGAAAATATTCATCGGATGATTTTTAATTTAAAAGCATAATTTAAGACTGAAGCACATTCAGAACTATTCAGTATACAAAAATCTGAACAAAAATTTGGTATTTAAAATTTTTTATAATTTGACCATATTTTAAAGAACTTTTGAGTGCGTTAAACTTCGTAATTAATCATTCAAATAGTTTAATTAATTACAAAAGAATAGCATTTCATGCGTATATATGTGAACGTTCGTTGTGATAAATAGTTTAACAGATGTAAATGAATTATTATTTTATACAACTATGCGGGAAGTTAACTTTTTACGTAATGAAAGTAAAAAGACAATACAGAACAAAAAAAAATGTCTTGCGCCAATTTGGTGATTGTAAATTAGTCGAATTTAAATGAGCTTTTGCAGTGTCATTTTGAAATTGAAAAATTAATATTTATTTCAAAGAGATCTAGAAATTTTATTCCACAGACTCATCTTACTTCTATACCACATCTCCGGGAGAACGTTTGAGCCTCGAGAGAATTAACGTCAATCGGCCCCCTCTGCATGGCAAATCTTCATCTCTGCTAGGCAAGCCACGCCAGCCATGAGTCTGTAACTTTGACCACTAGGCTACCACGACCACCCTGAATGAGATTCGATAATCGTCATTAATCTCTTAAAATAGGGATCAATTTACAACTTAGATCCACCGCCACTGGGATTAAACTGCCTGTTCAGGTGAAAAGGTTTGAGCACATGTTCTGAAATTATTTCCATTACTGGTTTGCATATCGTGGCATTTGGTTGTTTTTATTGATTTGATGAATTTGGACCGTATAGAGGGGTTGATGCATGCTAAATCTGTAACTGCTGAAAGTCCTCCCGTTGGCGTGGAAGATTTGGAAAAGAAGTCACCATCTCGGGTGCCGTCCTCGTCATTGATCATAATTCAAAATTAAAAGGTCCGTCGCCAATAGTTGTAGTGTTGCTTTATAAATTGACGTTAATAAACTCCTCGTGAAGGAGTTACTTTTTCGTTTTTATAACAAAAGAAGAAGAGAGGGGCATGCACACTCGTTTACCGCAGGAAAAGCCATTCTGGCATATTGATCTGCTATTCATTACTAATATTATAGTGGGCTTTGACATAGAAGATATTGAAAAAAATTCTATCGTGGGAAACTTTTTATTATTTTTTATGTCATGTAAATAATTTTTTTTAAAAATAATTCCTTGTTTATTAATTCTTTAATTTTGTATTATTTCCCATCCGACGGAGAAACTAATAGCAGAAATCTCTGCTTGCAAGACGATATTGAAATACTGAAACTTGTACATGCTAGTTTCATGTAGAACCCCGCCAACAGAAAAGGAATACAGCATATCCTCGGATCTGATTCTGGTCAAATGATTTGAAAACAAATTTTAACAAAAATATTATACATTTGTGCAACTTATAGAGTTGTTCTATCTATTTCCCATTGATAAAATAAAACTTTTATATAATTTTGTTCCTCATGACTTCATATCTTTTATTAGTTTGGAATTTTAATACATTATTTCAAATTTATATAACCACGCAAAATATTGGTTTCTGTTTATGCTACCTGATCGAGGCTCACAAAATACTTCGTGGCAAAAGGCTAGTTTTTAAGCTGATGTTAACCGCTGCTTTGAGCGCTTTACAGGTGACATTACTATTTGGCTCGGTCGCACCCCGATTGTGAGGGAGAACGCCCTGGGGAGTGGTTAAGGGCCTCCCTCCAACCTTTCGAGAGGACTTGCAATTTGACGAATATTGCCAACATGCCGCACAGGGGGGGGGGACTATACATTTACAAACATCCATGCCTTCTCCGGAATTCGAATCTAGACCCTACGGTACAGCAATCAGCGTTATTGACCACTATACTGGTTGGGTACAGTGGTTAGACAAAAACATACCCACAAAGCATTTAAGGGAAATAAAATATTTCTAATCGATATTTTACCATTATGCAGCCCCAATGAGAAAAAGAAACATTTTACCATTACGCTTCTCCCATTTAAATACTTTTAAAAATATTTGAGATACTCTTAAGTGTGATATTTTGTCGCGTTATACCTCCAACAAGGACAATATTATCCATTCACTGAAAAAGAGATGAAAAAAAATTACCTCAACACCTAGATGATATTATTAACAAAACGCTTCAGTGTGATATCATTTGCATCAGATTTTACTGGACATACCACAAACTAACATTTATTTTTTGACTGACCTATTTAATGTATCCATTGCATGTTTTGTACAGCTTTATGTTTATCTCAAAATGTGTGTCACTAACAATATATTTCCTATAAAACAGTGGTTCGTTAATTGTGATCCGTGAACCCCCAGGTGTCCTCAGTGCTTTTCTAGGTGGTCCACCAAGAGGTGCATTTAATGTTAAGATTTTCCTCTTTTACAGACTTTGGATGTCCTTGTTGAAAAATTGAAAGATGAGCCATCCTAGAATAGATTGCCCCCCAATGAGAAAACACTTCTAGAACATGTATTTTGATCAAGAATATTAATTAAGTTTTTTATAGTTTACAATTACTTAGTCATTACTACTGTGAATTGTTTTTATTGGATGTTTTAAAGTTCTCTTAAAGGAAAGAAGGAGTGTTAAAAAGTTCGTATAAGTAACAGAGACGGTTTCAGGATTATTGAGGTATCTTTAAATCACTCATCCATACGTTGAGAGCCAACTAGAGGTGTTCAAAATCTTAGGGGTCCGTGACGTCAGACTGATATATAGAGGGGAGAGGGCACCAACATCAAACGTTTAAGAACCGCTGATATGAAAAACAAAACATTGAAGTAGTCTACAATGCATTGTATAAGTAGCAGAGACAGTTTAGGAGATTATAGATGAGAGGTCTCTTTAAATCTCTTATCCATTGAAGTAGTCTACAATGCATTGTATAAATAGCAGAGACAGTTTTAGACAGTTATGGATGAAAGGTCTCTTTAAATCTCTCCTCTATATGTTGAGAGCCAACTAGAGGTATTCAAAATCTTGGGGATTAGAGACGTCAGGCTGATACATAGAGGGGAAGGGGCACCAACATCAAAAATTTAAGAACCGCTGATATAAAAAACAAAACATTGAAGTAGTCTACAATGCGTTGCATATGTAGCAGAGACAGTTAAAGAGGTTATGGATGAGAGGTCTCTTTAAATCTCTCATCCATTGAAGTAGGCTACAATGCATTGTATAAGTAGCAGAGACAGTTTCAGGAGTATTGAGGTCTCTTTAAATCACTCATCCATACGTTGAGAGCCAACTAGAGGTGTTCAAAATCTTAGGGGTCCGTGACGTCAGACTGATACATAGAGAGGAGAGGGCACCAACATCAAACGTTTAAGAACCGCTGATATAAAAAAAAAACATTGAAGTAGTCTACAATGCATTGTATAAGTAGCAGAGACAGTTAAGGAGGTTATAGATGAGAGATCTCTTTAAATCTCTCATCCATTGAAGTAGGCTACAATGCATTGTATAAGTAGCAGAGACAGTTTCAGGCTTATTGAGGTCTCTTTAAATCACTCATCCATACGTTGAGAGCCAACTAGAGGTGTTCAAAATCTTGGAGGTCTGTGACGTCAGGCTGATACATAGAGGGGAGGGGGCACCAACATCAAAAGTTTAAGAACCGCTGATATAAAAAAACAAAATTTGAAGTAGTCTACAATGCATTGTATCACCATATTTACTAGCGTATGTCAATCTGCAATCCTTGTTTTTTTAAGCTGCGTGCAGTTTGGTTCTCTGTCCTTAAGTTTGGTTCACCAGTATGTTTTAGAATTCATTTATGCAGACATAAAATCAAATGCACTGCTAATAGATCAGAAAAATTATATACTGTAAAATTCGGGGTATATAAAACCCACACCTAAACTTTCAAGCTGAATTTTTTTTTAATTTTAAGGTATATGTGCCAAATAACGCACATTCTCTTTTTTATGAAAAAACCTGAAATATACTTATGCCATGTGTTATGTTTTGAAATAATTTATTCGAGGTATTATCTCAGCTTTTGAAAAACTAGTGTATATTTCTAGAACTACAACTCTTTAAATTCATATGATGTATCATTTCTTTTAAATAAACAGTATTTGATATATGTAAAAGTCTAGTTTTAGCTCATCTCTCTTTTTTTCTATTTTTAAAAACATCATTTTTATACCCGGTGTATAACGAGACCCCGTAAATTAAAATCTTATTTTTTGTGTTAAAACTGCACGTTATACACCAGATTTTACGATACATCATGGATTATTGAGCTATATGTTATAAATTAACCGACCAGAGCAAAAACTCTTCTTCTAAGGGAAATTGAAAAAAAGTTTTCTGTGAATTACAAAATTTTAAAACTGTCTAAATTGTAACATTCTTTCAAATATGTTTATAACGCCCGAGTTAAAAAGACTTGAACTTTTACTTAGGTTACTTTTTGATCCAGTCTTCTAGTAAACGTAATTAAATACCTTTTAAGCATAAATGAATGCACGTTAAGGCATGGAGTGAATGTAAAGGCCTTTTTAAAGACAATATATACTATATTTTTTTTAAAAAATCCCCTTCATCAGTATTTATTATTTAAAATACTATCTTATTTTGCATAAGTTAATGCATGATATTATTTTAAATTTACTCATATTTCTATAACATTTCTATGTAATATTTATCTGACTGTATTTCAGTATTATATTTAACGATAAATTTAAAGATTATACGTAATATATATAACTAATAAAAAGTTACAGAAGAAACATACGAGAACAATTAATGATCTATACATAGAACCAGACAATTCAGTATATCTGATTACCAATTAAGTACTCTTTACTGGAATAAAAAGTAGAAGTAAGAATTTAAAAAATAAATAATTTATGAGGCGTAATGCGTTTAACTTTCTAGAATCTTAAGAAATTAATGAATTCTACTCAGTCATAAGTGATGCGCAATCCATTATTTGATATGAATATATAATAAGATTTGTTGCACGTAAACTGCGCATCGTATGAATGTACAACTGTCCTTATGTTTGATAAGCTGCAAATTTGGAATGAACGACGCGGGACTGTCACGATTTCTGTCACAATAAAAGTCAGCTCCTTCTGTTGGAAAGTCACATCTTCGAGAGATATCCTAAAGTGAAAGACTTAGTTATGGGTTGGCTCACGAATATATTATTTATTGCATTCTTTTGCGCCCAAACAAGCTATGTTCGGGCATCCATGCAAGACATGATGCAAGGTGACACAATGAAATCTTTTATATCTGCTTTTGCAAGCTCTTTGACTAACTCTCAAGACTTAAGTGAAAGCGCAAAAGATGATGTAAGAGATATGGAAGAAACAATTTTAGATACATTAGGAGAACTGAGAACGTCTAAAAAATCAAATCAGCACAAATATGATGTTATAAAAATGATGTTCTGTTCCGCAGTTGCTGATATTCTGGGGCAAAATGGAGGCAATGTAGGTAATATGATATACACTGCTGAAAATGCTATGGCAAATGCATTTCTACAAGCTGGAATACCAAGAGACGATATGGCTATGAGAGAATTATCAGAAATGATACAAATATTTGCAGGTAATCAAAATTCTGCAGATTCAGGTTATGGTGGTGTATATGGTACCGGTGGTGCAGCAGCTGCTGCAGTAGCTAATGGAGCAGGTGGATTAGGGTACGGTACAGTATATGGTGGTGAAAGCACTTCCGGAGCTGTAGCGGCAGCAGCTGGAGCTGAAAATGCACAGAATTCCGGGTATGGTGGTGGTTACGGCGGTGTTGGATCTTCCGGCGCAGAGGCTGCTGCAGCAGCAGTTTCTGCACCAGGAAGAGCAGGATATGGTGTACAAAGTGGATTAGGATACGGTGGGGTAGGAGCAGCAGCAGCTGGTGTAGGAAATGGAGGACTTGGCTTCGGTCCAGGTGCTCAAGCAGGAGCAGCGGTGGCAGCTGCAGCAGCTGATGGTGGAAGAGGAGGATACGGAGGGCTTGGTGGTGGATATGGTGGAGACTCTGGTGCAGCAGCGGCGGCCGCCGCAGCAGGAGAAGGCAACGAAGGACTTGACTATGGAACAGGTGGTGCATCTGGAGCAGCAGCAGCCGCTGCAGCTGCGGACGGCCGAAGAGGAGAACTGTATGGACGTCCTGGATACGGAGGAGACTCTGGTGCAGCAGCGGCAGCTGCAGCAGCTGATGGTGGAAGAGGAGGATACGGAGGACTTGGTGGTGGATATGGTGGAGACTCTGGTGAAGCAGCGGCGGCCGCAGCAGCAGGAGAAGGCAACGAAGGACTTGGCTATGGACCAGGTGGTGCATCTGGAGCAGCAGCAGCCGCTGCAGCTGCGGACGGCGGAACAGGAGGACTGTATGGACGTCCTGGATACGGAGGAGACTCTGGTGCAGTAGCGGCAGCTGCCGCAGCTGATGGTGGAAGAGGAGGATACGGAGGACTTGGTGGTGGATATGGTGGAGACTCTGGTGCAGCAGCGGCGGCCGCAGCAGCAGGAGAAGGCAACGAAGGACTTGGCTATGGACCAGGTGGTGCATCTGGAGCAGCAGCAGCCGCTGCAGCTGCGGACGGTGGAAGAGGAGGACTGAATGGACGTCCTGGATACGGAGGAGACTCTGGTGCAGCAGCGGCAGCTGCAGCAGCTGATGGTGGAAGAGGAGGATACGGAGGACTTGGTGGTGGATATGGTGGAGACTCTGGTGCAGCGGCGGCCGCAGCAGCAGGAGAAGGCAACGAAGGACTTGGCTATGGACCAGGTGGTGCATCTGGAGCAGCAGCAGCCGCTGCAGCTGCGGACGGCCGAAGAGGAGGACTGTATGGACGTCGTGGATACGGAGGAGACTCTGGTGCAGCAGCGGCAGCTGCAGCAGCTGATGGTGGAAGAGGAGGATACGGAGGACTTGGTGGTGGATATGGTGGAGACTCTGGTGCAGCAGCAGCGGCGGCAGCAGCAGGGGAAGGCAATGAAGGACTTGGGTATGGACAAGGTGGAGCATCTGGTTCGGCTGCAGCAGCAGCAGACGGCGGAAGAGGAGGACTCTACGGTAGAGGTCGTGGTCTAGGTGGAGACTCTGGTGCAGCAGCGGCGGCGGCTGCTGCTGATGGTGGCAGAGGAGGATATGGTGGACTTGGCCGTGGTCTTGGAGGAGATTCAGGTGCAGCAGCAGCAGCAGCTGGTGAAGGCAACGAAGGACTTGGCTATGGACCAGGTGGTGCATCTGGAGCAGCAGCAGCCGCTGCAGCTGCGGACGGCGGAAGAGGAGGACTGTATGGACGTCGTGGATACGGAGGAGACTCTGGTGCAGCAGCGGCAGCTGCAGCAGCTGATGGGGGAAGAGGAGGATACGGAGGACTTGGTGGTGGATATGGTGGAGACTCTGGTGCAGCAGCGGCGGCCGCAGCAGCAGGAGAAGGCAACGAAGGACTTGGCTATGGACCAGGTGGTGCATCTGGAGCAGCAGCAGCCGCTGCAGCTGCGGACGGCGGAACAGGAGGACTGCATGGACGTCCTGGATACGGAGGAGACTCTGGTGCCGCAGCGGCAGCTGCCGCAGCTGATGGTGGAAGAGGAGGATACGGAGGACTTGGTGGTGGATATGGTGGAGACTCTGGTGCAGCAGCGGCGGCCGCAGCAGCAGGAGAAGGCAACGAAGGACTTGGCTATGGACCAGGTGGTGCATCTGGAGCAGCAGCAGCCGCTGCAGCTGCGGACGGTGGAAGAGGAGGACTGTATGGACGTCGTAGAAACGGAGGAGACTCTGGTGCAGCAGCGGCAGCTGCAGCAGCTGATGGTGGAAGAGGAGGATACGGAGGACTTGGTGGTGGATATGGTGGAGACTCTGGTGCAGCAGCGGCGGCCGCAGCAGCAGGAGAAGGCAGTGAAGGACTTGGGTATGGACCAGGTGGAGCATCTGGTGCGGCTGCAGCAGCAGCAGACGGCGGAAGAGGAGGACTCTACGGAGGACTTGGTGGTGGATATGGTGGAGACTCTGGTGCAGCAGCGGCGGCCGCAGCAGCAGGAGAAGGCAACGAAGGATTTGGCTTTGGACCAGGTGGTGCATCTGGAGCAGCAGCAGCCGCTGCAGCTGCGGACGGGGGAAGAGGAGGACTGTATGGACGTCGTGGATACGGAGGAGATTCTGGTGCAGCAGCGGCAGCTGCAGCAGCTGATGGTGGAAGAGGAGGATACGGAGGACTTGGTGGTGGATATGGTGGAGACTCTGGTGCAGCGGCGGCGGCGGCAGCAGCAGGAGAAGGCAATGAAGGACTTGGGTATGGACCAGGTGGAGCATCGGGTGCGGCTGCAGCAGCAGCAGACGGCGGAAGAGGAGGACTCTACGGTAGAGGTCGTGGTCTAGGTGGAGACTCCGGTGCAGCAGCGGCGGCGGCTGCTGCTGATGGCGGCAGAGGAGGATATGGTGGACTTGGTCGTGGTCTTGGAGGATATTCAGGAGCAGCAGCAGCAGCAGCTGGTGAAGGCAACGAAGGACTTGGCTATGGACCAGGTGGTGCATCTGGAGCAGCAGCAGCCGCTGCAGCTGCGGACGGTGGAAGAGGAGGACTGTATGGACGTCGTAGAAACGGAGGAGACTCTGGTGCAGCAGCGGCAGCTGATGGTGGAAGAGGAGGATACGGAGGACTTGGTGGTGGATATGGTGGAGACTCTGCTGCAGCAGCGGCGGCCGCAGCAGCAGGAGAAGGCAGTGAAGGACTTGGGTATGGACCAGGTGGAGCATCTGGTGCGGCTGCAGCAGCAGCAGACGGCGGAAGAGGAGGACTCTACGGTAGAGGTCGTGGTCTAGGTGGAGACTCCGGTGCAGCTGCGGCGGCGGCTGCTGCTGATGGTGGCAGAGGAGGATATGGTGGACTTGGCCGTGGTCTTGGAGGAGATTCAGGTGCCGCAGCAGCTGCAGCTGGTGAAGGCAACGAAGGCTATGGACCAGGTGGTGCATCTGGAGCAGCAGCAACCGCTGCAGCAGCGGACGGGGGAAGAGGAGGACTGTATGGACGTCGTAGATACGGAGGAGACTCTGGTGCAGCAGCGGCAGCTGCAGCAGCTGATGGTGGAAGAGGAGGATACGGAGGACTTGGTGGTGGATATGGTGGAGACTCTGGTGCAGCAGCGGCGGCCGCAGCAGCAGGAGAAGGCAACGAAGGACTTGGCTATGGACCAGGTGGTGCATCTGGAGCAGCAGCAACCGCTGCAGCTGCGGACGGTGGAAGAGGAGGACTGTATGGACGTCGTGGATACGGAGGAGACTCTGGTGCAGCAGCGGCAGCTGCAGCAGCTGATGGTGGAAGAGGAGGATACGGAGGACTTGGTGGTGGATATGGTGGAGACTCTGGTGCAGCAGCGGCGGCCGCAGCAGCAGGAGAAGGCAGTGAAGGACTTGGGTATGGACCAGGTGGAGCATCTGGTGCGGCTGCAGCAGCAGCAGACGGCGGAAGAGGAGGACTCTACGGTAGAGGTCGTGGTCTAGGTGGAGACTCCGGTGCAGCTGCGGCGGCGGCTGCTGCTGATGGTGGCAGAGGAGGATATGGTGGACTTGGCCGTGGTCTTGGAGGAGATTCAGGTGCAGCAGCAGCAGCAGCTGGTGAAGGCAACGAAGGCTATGGACCAGGTGGTGCATCTGGAGCAGCAGCAGCCGCTGCAGCTGCGGACGGTGGAAGAGGAGGACTGTATGGACTTCGTAAATACGGAGGAGACTCTGGTGCAGCAGCGGCAGCTGCAGCAGCTGATGGTGGAAGAGGAGGATACGGAGGACTTGGTGGTGGATATGGTGGAGACTCTGGTGCAGCAGCGGCGGCCGCAGCAGCAGGAGAAGGCAACGAAGGACTTGGCTATGGACCAGGTGGTGCATCTTTAGCAGCAGCAGCCGCTGCAGCTGCGGACGGCGGAAGAGGAGGACTGTATGGACGTCGTGGATACGGAGGAGACTCTGGTGCAGCAGCGGCAGCTGCAGCAGCTGATGGTGGAAGAGGAGGATACGGAGGACTTGGTGGTGGGTATGGTGGAGACTCTGGTGCAGCAGCGGCGGCCGCAGCAGCAGGAGAAGGCAACGAAGGACTTGGCTATGGACCAGGTGGTGCATCTGGAGCAGCAGCAGCCGCTGCAGCTGCGGACGGTGGAAGAGGAGGACTGTATGGACGTCGTGGATACGGAGGATATTCTGGTGCAGCAGCTGATGGTGGAATAGGAGGATACGGAGGACTTGGTGGTGGATATGGGGGAGACTCTGGTGCAGCAGCAGCGGCGGCAGCAGCAGGAGAAGGCAACGAAGGACTTGGCTATGGACCAGGTGGAGCATCTGGTGCGGCGGCAGCTGCAGCAGGCGGCGGAAGAGGAGGACTCTACGGTAGAGGTCGTGGTCCAGGTGGAGACTCCGGTGCAGCAGCGGCGGCAGCTGCTACTGATGGTGGCAGAGGAGGATATGGTGGACTTGGCCGTGGTCTTGGAGGAGATTCAGGTGCCGCTGCAGCAGCAGCTGGTGAAGGCAACGAAGGACTTGGCTATGGACCAGGTGGTGCATCTGGAGCAGCAGCAGCCGCTGCAGCTGCGGACGGAGGAAGAGGAGGACTTTATGGACGTCGTGGATACGGTGGAGACTCTGGTGCAGCAGCGGCCGCTTCAGCAGCTGATGGAAGAGGAGGATACAGAGGACTTGGTCGTGGATATGGTGGAGACTCTGGTGCAGCAGCGGCGGCCGCAGCAGCAGGAGAAGGCAACGAAGGACTTGGCTATGGACGAGGTGGTGCATCTGGAGCAGCAGCGGCCGCTGCAGCTGCGGATGGTGGAAGAGGAGGACTGTATGGACGTCGTGGATACGGAGGAGACTCTGGTGCAGGAGCGGCAGCTGCAGCAGCTGATGGTGGAAGAGGAGGATACGGAGGACTTGGTGGTGGATATGGTGGAGACTCTGGTGCAGCAGCTGCGGCGGCAGCAGCAGGAGAAGGCAATGAAGGACTTGGGTATGGACCAGGTGGAGCATCTGGTGCGGCTGCAGCAGCAGCAGACGGCGGAAGAGGAGGACTCTACGGTAGAGGTCGTGGTCTAGGTGGAGACTCCGGTGCAGCAGCGGCCGCTTCAGCAGCTGATGGAAGAGGAGGATACGGAGGACTTGGTCGTGGATATGGTGGAGACTCTGGTGCAGCAGCGGCGGCCGCAGCAGCAGGAGAAGGCAACGAAGGACTTGGCTATGGACCAGGTGGTGCATCTGGAGCAGCAGCAGCCGCTGCAGCTGCGGACGGTGGAAGAGGAGGACTGTATGGACGTGGATACGGAGGAGGCTCTGGTGCAGGAGCGGCAGCTGCCGCAGCTGATGGTGGAAGAGGAGGATACGGAGGACTTGCTGGTGGATATGGTGGAGAATCTGGTGCAGCAGCGGCGGCCGCAGCAGCAGGAGAAGGCAACGAAGGACTTGGCTTTGGACCAGGTGGTGCATCTGGAGCAGCAGCAGCCGCTGCAGCTGCGGACGGTGGAAGAGGAGGACTGTATGGACGTCGTGGATACGGAGGAGACTCTGGTGCAGGAGCGGCAGCTGCAGCAGCTGATGGTGGAAGAGGAGGATACGGAGGATTTGGTGGTGGATATGGTGGAGACTCTGGTGCAGCAGCGGCGGCCGCAGCAGCAGGAGAAGGCAACGAAGGACTTGGCTATGGACCAGGTGGTGCATCTGGAGCAGCAGCAGCCGCTGCAGCTGCGGACGGTGGAAGAGGAGGACTGAATGGACGTCCTGGATACGGAGGAGACTCTGGTGCAGCAGCGGCAGCTGCAGCAGCTGATGGTGGAAGAGGAGGATACGGAGGACTTGGTGGTGGATATGGTGGAGACTCTGGTGCAGCGGCGGCCGCAGCAGCAGGAGAAGGCAACGAAGGACTTGGCTATGGACCAGGTGGTGCATCTGGAGCAGCAGCAGCCGCTGCAGCTGCGGACGGCGGAAGAGGAGGACTGTATGGACGTCGTGGATACGGAGGAGATTCTGGTGCAGCAGCGGCAGCTGCAGCAGCTGATGGTGGAAGAGGAGGATACGGAGGACTTGGTGGTGGATATGGTGGAGACTCTGGTGCAGCAGCGGCGGCGGCAGCAGCAGGAGAAGGCAATGAGGGACTTGGGTATGGACCAGCTGGAGCATCTGGTGCGGCTGCAGCAGCAGCAGGCGGTGGAAGAGGCGGATTCTATGGTAGAGGTCGTGGTCTAGGTGGAGACTCCGGTGCAGCAGCGGCGGCGGCTGCTGCTGATGGTGGCAGAGGAGGATATGGTGGACTTGGCCGTGGTCTTGGAGGAGATTCAGGTGCAGCAGCAGCAGCAGCTGGTGAAGGCAACGAAGGACTTGGCTATGGACCAGGTGGTGCATCTGGAACAGCAGCAGCCGCTGCAGCTGCGGACGGAGGAAGAGGAGGACTCTACGGACGACGTCGTGGTTATGGTGGAGGTTCTGGTGCAGCGGCTGCCGCAGCAGCAGCTGGAGAAGGCGATTTAGGTTCCTTTGGTGCTCCTGCGATCACTTTAATCAGAAGTGTCTCACCATCCGTGTCTAGAGTGAATTCGTTTACAACTTCCCTGGTTTCCGGTGGATCTTTGAATGTAGGATCTTTGCCTGATATTATCTCTAGAGGCATTGAGGAAATTTCCTCTTATTCATCTGGAGTCTCTGAATGCGAAATCAGCGTGCAGGTATTGCTGGATATCGTTGCTAGTCTTTTACATATATTAAGATATTCAAGTATAGGCGTTGTCGATTATGTTACCGTAGAGGAAACTAATGGATACCTTACGAGTGCCTTAAGAGGATATTAATAGATTGTACTTTGATTTAAGTGGTTTCTAATATAAGGAATTGCTTTTTTTTATTATGTAATAGCAAGATTATAAATAAATGTTTTTGCAAGAATTATTTTTGTTTCTTTTTTTTTCTTCTTCTTCACTCATTTTATGTTATATTTTTATACATACGTATACAGTATTAAATTTGAAATTTCCGCGCTTTTTTTATGTTTCTCCGTATAATATTATTGTAATATATTGTGTGTTTTACTTTTTTCTCTCTTAGTGATGTTTTAATGTTTTTTTTTCTAAATATATAAAAGAATATCTGTATATAATGCGAATCTATATGTTACCACACATTTTTACCGAAGCTTCTTTGTTTATAAATTAACAATAACTTGCCATAGCTTGTGGTGTATGGTGGTATGGTGACCCCATTTATAAGATTATTTCCATTTTATCACGTGTTTTTTTTGTGCAGCGATTTTAATTAGTTTTATTAGATGTTCTGGAAAATCAATCGGAAGTTTGTTTTCTCTAATAAGTTTTATGTAGTATTGAAATTCATATTTTACATTTTATTAATTTTTTTCTTATTAACACTGTCGTGGGTAAATATAGTTAATATGTCTTTTTTTAATGTGATTTATTTAAGGCTTTTGTTTTAGCACTCCACGAATGTTTCCTTTTTTTAAAGAATATATGAACATATTTGATATTTTGTAGCTATGTGTTTTCATCTTATATCGTTGAGAGAATCCAAAATGCAATTTCAAATAAACGTGTAATAATAGCATAAACGTGTAATAAAATATGTTTTTCATTTTCATCCTAAGAAATACGATAGATTACAAATTTAATTTTTTTCTTGAAATATTAATGCACACAATTTTAATTTCTTTAATCGATAAAGATAACTCTTATTATCTGAAAATTCTTCCGAATGCATGTTATAAAGAATATATATATATTATATATATATGTTACGGCCAAAGCCCGAAGTTCGGCCAGTTCTCAAATTGGCCTGCCAAGTCGCACATTGGCCGGGGTGTGTGGCCAATGTCCGATCTACTGGAAATGAATAGCGTATATGTGACTTTGGCCGGCTATTTCCCGAAGTGCCCGGAACTCCCTGGCCAATGTTGGATGTGCTGAAGCAAGACTGTTCGGTAGGGGTGCTTTCTACAAGCTAGGAATAGAACATGGTGTACTCCAGAAGTGAGTTTTCCGTTTTGCAAGAGAAACTACTTACATTGGTATCCGTGGGCACAGAGGAAAAACTATTACGAACCGTTGCCCCTTCACAATCGCTGACCGGCGGCCAAGGCTACATACGATGCAGTTGCACTATCAAGTGCTCAACAAATCGCTACAGATGTAAAAATAACAAACTGCTGTGCAATTCGAAATGTCATAAAGGTTCATCTTGTTGTAACAAGTGATGATACTGAAAATTTTCTGTAAGAAAATAATTCTGTAGATAATGTGATTATCTTTTTGTTTGTTTGTTTTCTCCAAGGGAGAGGAAATTTTCATACTGTGAGCTCTTACTCACTGTGAGATCTTTAGTACTGTGAGATCTTTACTCACTAAAACTTCTCCCTTCAGACTATAGCCCACCTAGGGCCACCGTACCTCCTTGGCCTTTGTTCCGAAGGACGATCCTAGGCGCCTAAGAGGGGCGGATTTGTCGGAAAACTCCTCTGTGGCAGCTATAATGGGATTATCATTAGCATTACGGTATACAAACATCCAAAGTTTGCTCGTGGTCTTTTTCCTCTGACTTTGGCTGATCCCCCCTCCCCCCATGCTATTTCGCAAACTGGCTGGCTAAACCCCGAAATCAAGGAAAGATCGGACTATGGCCGGTCATTGTGAGGCGATATTGGCTGTTTCGAGATTTGGTCGGCCAATTCGGAAACTGGCCGACTTCGTGCTTTGGCCGTAACATATATATATACATTTGTGTTCTTGGAACAAAAATCTAGATGTAATTTATATACAAAATTAAGTATGCGGTTTCAAGTGCAATAATATCTAACCATTAATGCTCACACTGTCGCTACCCGGAGGTGTCAGTACTTTGGGACACTGATGTTACAGACATTGTTATAAAATAATTACTTTTTATGTATGACTGATCAACTTACGGTTAATTCAAGTTTAAGGCAATATAGTACCATCTTCACAATTTTTTTTTACTTTTAATATTTGATATTTGGTTTTAATTGTATTTCATAAAGGTTAATATTTAATAATAACTCCATACAAAAATTTTTAATTTGTTGCAAAATGTTTGTAAAATTAAAAATTTTTTAGGTTTTTTTAAGCATTTTTAAATCCCTAAGGCTTTTTTAAATATGTCTTTTTTTTTCAAAATTTTTTTTCCAAGTACCTTATAATATACTATATAAAACTGTGCATGGGTTTTTTTCTGCTGCTGTTCTTTAATTTTTTATTAATTTTTTTATAGTTAAACTTCCAAAAATTCCCCAAAAAACATAATTTTTTATTTTGAATTTTTTTAGAAAAAGTACTAAACATGTTAGAGCTAATTCCATGCATAGTTTTACATAACATACATTTCAGAACATGTATAAAAAATTTCAAACCCATACTTAATTTATCAAAAAAGCCTTAGGGTTTTGAATAACAGTATATGTACAAAAATTCAACATGGAGAAATACGAGTTTGAAGTTTTCATTCCATGAATAGCATGATATAATATTCATAGAATAATCTGAAACTTTTATGAAATGTTAATTAGCTTATTTAAAACTACTTACCATAAAAAATTGCACAAATGTAGAACAATTAAACAGTATACTGCCATAATGAATATATAGAAAAAAACGAATGAAAGATCAATATTTCATAAAACTTTATCTTAATAATTATAAAACAAATAAATACACATATTGCAGAGCTAATTCCATGCTCTGAGCTAATGCACAACATGTACAAAAGATGTTTCTGCCTATTTTTTATTTCCATGATTTTAAAAGCCTTCGCATGTTAAATATTGTACACGATTAAAAGCAAAATCAAATAACAATTTATAGGTAAAATACGTCAAAATCTAAGAACTGTATACGTGCATTTGCTTAAACAACTATCTTAAAATATTTTAGTAATAAAAGTGCTGAATCTCGCACACATGGGATATATATATATCACCAAAAACAAATATATAAAAATGGGAGAGTTTTTCTATTCTTGCGAATTAGATTTTTAATTATCTGAGTCATCAAAATGAGATTTAGTATTTGTGCTTTGGGAGAAACCGTTTTGAAGTTTTAATTTCATTCATAATAATATCATAAAAAACAAGCACAACTTTTAAACCTTGACCAAATCCATTTGATTTTCCAGTAAATAATTCACAAACTAGAATTTTTGCATGAATTGCACAATTCTTTCTTGAAATGATTTGTTACTGCATATATAATGCCAGTCTCATTGATGCGCAGTAGAAAAATAATTTATTCATTTTTTATCAGGCTCTTTTCTAGCAGATAATCTGAAATGTAGGCGTGGTAGTTGCTGTTTAGCATCAAATATTGCTCCATTACTTAATGAAAAATGCAGGCAAAGCTTTGAAATTTTGCAGGCATATTTATAAAGATTCGGGGTGGGTATCAAATAAGCCAATAAAAAAATTTCCGACAGTTTAATGATTTTTATAGGGTACCATATCTCTTTAATAACTATAGGAGCTATATCCCAGTTAGTTTTCTACCTTAACATTACCATATAAACACTTCTTTCTTGATCCGATTGTAGATCACTCGTTAGCTCTTTCTTAAGCTGCTGCAGTCCTCTTCATATATTCTCTTTTATTTCCGCTTTTCCAATGACAATTATTGCTTGAATGATATCGTGGCAACTAACGACTCATTCTAACACACCTATTTCCAGGGTTTAAATAGCACTTACATTAGTACACAAATTAAGTTATCTCTACAGAAGATGGTTTTAAACTCAAACCGCAATTAAAGAAGAATTTCCCCCAAGAGGATTAATAGAAATATCGCTGATAGAACCTGTCACAACACTTATAACAATCAAAATATATTATGATGTATCATAATTATTCTCCAAGTGAGTGAATGTGATATTTGAGTCGTATTTTAAAACTGCGCGAAAGCTATTTGTGACGGACTTCGTAATTTTAAACCACAATCAAGTGACGAGGACACATCTGACCTGCCACACACCACTCTTTACTTTCACTCCTCGCAAACATGAGAACGCTTAGCCATGACAAATTTAACGTGAATCAGCCCTTCTTGACGGTGGGCCTTCAGTGGCTCTTGGAATCGAATTCATGACACGGCAGTTCGAGTTCCATGGTTAAGTGACGAAGACAACATTTGAGCTGGCACCCCGTTTCCTAAATTCAACACCACAGCAAAAGGAGGACAGATTTAACGCGCATCGTTCCCCACTGCACGGCGGGTGTTCAGCGATACCAATTTCGAGCTTATGACACGCCTGCGTGATCTAAGCTACCACTACTTTGACCACTAGGTTACCAAGGCCTCAATTATTTCCCAAAGCGTATTTTTAAGGGGACATGGTTCGATTTACACAAAAAAATTTTTAATGACTCATAATTTTTTTGGTTGCCTTCTATGTATATGTATGATGTAAAACAGATTTTGCTCTCAGAATTTCATAAAAAGCTAACTATTTAATTTTTTAAGGAAAAAACTTGAAACTTATGAAGTGATTTTAAAACGCTATTCATCCTACAAAAATTGACGTACATATATGAAATTTGATTTACAAGTACGTCAACTATGTATAACAAAAGTTGGTATGGGTTTTATGATAAAATGATTGGTATTCGTACACAATACTTCTTTTTATGAATGCTTATTGAAAATTCCTTAACCCTTTCGTGCCTAACGGAACACATACTTCCCAAGCAAATTTCAAAATTTTTTTGGGATAGAAATGGTTCTCTGTCTAACTGGAGACTTTTCCACCAGTCCTGCCAATATTTTTGAAGGTATTTTCACTCAGAACATAGATGGCACTACGTACATAATGAACGTTTTAGACGTGTTGTAGCAGCTCATTCTATACTGTACGAACGTAAATAGTATAGTTTTGGAAAATACCGCCTATTTTCGATTAAATCTTGATTGATCCATAAATTGAAGGCCAGATAAGTTACTCCGAAGCGGAATACTTCTAATAAACTGGTAAGTGGCAAAGTGTTTTACTTCCGTTTTATTATCAAGACATATGTGTCCCTCTCGTCTTGGATAGTGGGAACACATTGTCCGAACAGTCCTATGTGATCATGATGTTAAGTAATTGCCATGAAGATAAATACGCAAAAGTAAATCGCACCATGACAAATAGAAGCAAAGAAGAATTTGAGTGCCCTGTGGCAATCGAATTCTACAACAAAATCATGGGAGGTGTAGACCTTGCAGACCAAATGGCAAATGTCTATTAATTAGATCGAAAATCTTGCAAGTGGTGGAAAAGTATTTTTCGCCTATTGATGAGCGCAGTGGACAACGCATGGATTGCGTACTGTGAATTCAAACATCGAAAAACCCCACTTCTTGATTTCGTTGTACCTCTTGCAGAAGCCTTGATGGCGTCCGGAAATCTCAATGCACAGTATCAACATCGTAGAGCAGGGTCGGTG
Source organism: Trichonephila clavata (assembly GCA_019973975.1). Lineage (NCBI taxonomy): Eukaryota > Metazoa > Arthropoda > Arachnida > Araneae > Nephilidae > Trichonephila > Trichonephila clavata. Next base: position 78,554 of record BMAO01032114.1, read on the forward strand.
TTGATACTGTGGATATTTATGGAATTACGAAAAAATTCTGAAAGATAACTCTATAGATAAATATATAGCTATTTTGTCAATTATTGAATGCCATTGCTAGAGATATTTAATTGATTGAAGACAGAAAATTGCATGTACTCTGCTGTCCGCTTTTGTTTCTACACATCTAAGTAAAACATCTTTCCCCATAAAAAATATTTCGTGTCCGCAAAGAAATTGTTTAACAATTACAGACTCAGAATCGTGTCAAATTAAAAGTTATACATTATACCCCTGCTTTTGCGATATAAAAAAAGAACTGTGCAAGCATTAGGTTCACATTCAGATTTGTTATGTATCATTTTATTTAACTGTTATGAAGATAAGTACTTATATTTTATGCTTATTTCTTATTTTAATAAATATGTTTAAAAATACATAATGTATATGTACAATTTTAAATTTTAAATTTTTTATTGAAGAAATAGTTATATTTTATGCTGTTTATTTTTATGTCAATAAATATCTTTATATGATGCAAAATTAACACTTAATAAAATTGTAAATCTTTGTTATTGACTTCTATTCTAAAACTCTGCATGGATTACGAGAAAATTGAATTGTTTAGAAAATTTCATACTGTGTGGCACGCTGAATCATATTGGTAGATTGATTTGGCACGCCACACCTAAAAGGTTGCCGACCCCTTCTATAGAGGATCTGGGCACCCATCCAAAACATCCCGAAGCTTACTCAATGTTGGAGACCATCTGCCAGTAACAACAACAAAAAACGACGGCGGTGCGTAAATGTGTACAACAAAAGAAGGAATCATGCACTAAAATAGTGAGCACGATGTGTAATTCCCATTGTGCCATTGATTGCTTCAAACCATAATATTCATAATTAAATTTTTATGACTAGAAAATCATTGGTTCTTCTTACAAAATTACTCATTGAAGACTACTGGGACACAAATGTCCCAGCGGTCAGGACTGATGGGACATATATGTTTCGGTCCTAAATCAGTGTTTAAAATTTTCCTAAAAATATAACATCTTAGTTTTAGCATTCTAGAGTGTGCCCTACTCATAGTTTATGCTACCAAAATTGTTATGTTGTAAGAAAAAAAAACTCGTCGCGAAAGGTTTAAGGAATGTGTAAATTCTGACTTCAATTATTTTTTAAAAAAATAAGCCCTGCTTTTTTTGATTGAAAAATGCATAAAAACTTTTTTTCCATGTAGCAACAAGTGAAAAAAATTTCCAAGTATTAAACACTACAGAAAAAAAGCCTTCGTATTTTAAAAGGAAGACAAACTAGTTATTTTATCTTTCTGAGATAAGTCAGTTTAAAGTTTTGATTTGCCTTTGGGATGTGAATAAAAACAAACGTAGAAGTTATCACAACTCTGCGTTTTTTAAACATAGCACTTTCAAATTTGTGAGTTGTAGAAAACCGTATAAAAAATTTAGGCTAAAAAATTATATTTGGTTTTATGACCGAGTTTTGTCAATTGAATCATTCTGTGTCCTCTTAATTGGTTATTATTGGGTTGATGCATAGTTATCTGGCGTTTTTGCAACAAATTTTATTTAACAAAATCAATAACAATATTTGATCAAAACATGTTTAAAAGATTATTCGGGAGCGTAGTCACCGTCTACTTCAATTACTGCTTCCCATTTGCTTGGCAGATTTCACGAGCGAAGAAGACACGATTCTTAGAAGCGATCAACGCTTTGACATTGGCCACCAAGTCATCCGATAGTCAAAATCCAATATGGCCGACCTCTTCCTGGCTTATCTTCTAAGCTGGTATCACCTGATATGAAACGGGCAAACTACTCCCTACACTGACTTTCGCTGATTGTTCTTTTGCCAAAAAATTCGTTGAGATTACGAAATAACTGTGCTGCCTTCCATCCCTGAAGTAGTATAGCATAATATGGTGAATATGACTATGGTTTTCGACGCGCATTTTTCTAAAAAAATAGAGAAAATTATTTTTATACAAAAATAATAAAGAAAATACTATTTTTTACTGATGAAAAATGTGCTGATATAAACGCTGGATAATTATGCATCAACCGATATTATATAAAAAACATGAATGTGGAAGAATTATAAATGACGTTAAAAGTAAAATATTTGACTATCTAACCCTACATAACTCATTTCTTTACTCAGATTACATTTTATTACTATTTTATTTACCAGTCGTTGTTAGTTATTCGTGCGGAGCAGAGCAACAAGGAATTTTTTTATATCTGTGTTATTCACAAAATATGTAAACAAGCTTTTATGCATGTTTATTAAAAAGTACAACAACTGTTTAAAGTGAAATTGATACTAATTTTAATGTAATGAACTCATATGTTTTCTAAAAATATTTGGTATGACTAACCATAGTATAGAGCGTCAAACTTTTTCAACTCACAAAACCCCTAGAACTAGAGGTTGTTTTCGTAGAACCCCTAAGACTAGAAACTATTTTCGTAGAACCCTATTCCACACTCATATTTAGAAGAATATATCTTGAAAGAAGATTTAAAATGGATCACACACAACAATAGATCAATGTAAAGGTAATTAAAGTATTGCATTTATTATTAAAATTTTTTAATCTAGTTTTGATATAATTTACTCATAAATAATATTAATCTGTGATCCAAGTGTCACCTATTGATGCATTATGTTTAGTAACTGGGATATGGGCTTGCATTTTTTTACACAAACGGTCAAAGTCTATGTCTTTTGAGAATAACTGCAATCGCATTACATATTCTGAGTTTCATTTGTTTCTATACTTTGTTTTTGTAGCCCCTCACGATGAGAAATATTTTTTTACTTTTACACCTGTTCTGAATGGCATTAAAATGTTTATAGCTGTGTGAGAAATACTGTGTGTTTGGCATGAATTTGCAATTTAAATTTAGGATCTGTTCTTGCTTAAATTGAGATTTTCAACGTCGAATCTGTTGATAGATGTTTTTCCATGAGTATACAAATGTGCATTTACTATTAGAAAACTATATAGTTTTGCAAGACATTGTACTAACGAGAATAAAATTAGCTCGGAAAACTCAGGATAGTAAACAATAAAACATTTGCAATCTAGCTAGTAATATATATATATATATATATATATATATATATATATATATATTATATATATGTGTGTGTGTGTGTGTTATATTGGTGTCCAAAAGTTAAGCATAATTGATAATTCTGAGAATAAAGAAGCAACTGTAAATCAGAATGGCGGGAGACGTGATATGCGAGTGTAAAATGGTTATAAAATAAGAAAGCAAATTAAAAGAACGATAATAATTTTATTATCCAAAGTAGCAGTTTGAAAGAAAACTGAGCATAGCAAGGATTCACACTTTAAAGAAAAAATGAAAGAAAACATTAAATAAAATACTAATGCTGCATTTTAATTAGGCGTGTGGTCACCTCTGATAACCAAGCACGCTGCACAGCGATTTACCATACTTGCTGTGAGATGATGAATGAGTTGTGGGCTCAAACGGTTCCGAGCTTCTTGGAGAGCTATCTTCAGTTCTGTAACGGAGATTGGTGGGTGCGAGAGGGCTGCAATTTGTCTACCGAGCATATCCCATACATGCTCGATAGGATTTAAATCAGGGTAGTTCACAGGCCACGACATGCGCTGGATGTTTTCCGTTTTAAGGAAGTCATCAATCAGCACCGCTCGGTGACATGGCGCATTATCATCCATGAATATGAAGTCAGGACCAACAGCACCTCGAAACAAGCGAACATAAGGCTCAAGAACTTCGTCTCTGTATCTTTGAGCAATCACAGACCCCGTGTCAAAGAAATGGAGGTCTGTGCGGCCACCCATCATGATGCCTGCCCATACCATTACTCCCCTTGATGGAAAATGAAGTCTTTCCGTTATGTTTTTTGGTTCAAAACGTGTTCCACGTTCTCTCCATATCGTTACCCGCCGAGAATCACTACTCCGACTAAACCGGGACTCGTCACTGAACATCACATTGGCCCACTCTCCCATACTCCAATGCTGATGTTTCAAACTCCAGTTCAAACGAGCGCATTTATGCGCAGACGTGAGGGGAATGCAAACTCCTGGTCTTCTGGCATACAGGCCAGCATGATTGAGTCTCCTGTAAACAGTTTGCCTCAAAATTCGTATTCCTGTGGCGACTGTGAGCGCCGAACCCAGTGCCCAGTGCAGTACTACCCCTCTGACGTCGCGCACTTATTACCAGATATTGGTCTTGGCGAGGGGTTGTGACTCTTGGTCGACCTGATATTGGTTGTCGGGTAACATCCCCCGTTCTTTGAAACCTCTGCCACAGTCTTGAGATCACAGACTGGTCCACATTCAGAATTCGGGACACTTCGGTTTGTGATCGTGAGGATTCCAGCATTCCAACGATTCTTCCTTTCGTAACCATGCCCAATTGCCGTCTTTGTGCCATCATTCACCTTGTTTGATAGTTAACAACGTTCCTTCGCACAGCAGTTGCACGAAACTTGTCTGAACTGCCTATGCTGCGTGAATCGGTTTTTCCGCGTTCTGACATGCGCGGTGTTCCGCGCACTACTTAGTCGACTGAAAAGTTTTGCATAAACCCAATGTTTCTTCTTCATCCAATTAATATCCGCAAGAAATTGTGAATAATTTTACGAATATTTGCTCCATGTTTTTCGCATTTTACGATTTATGCTTAACATTTTAAACACCAGTATATATATATATATATATATATCGTAATAACATATTAGTGATAAACTTAATAAAAATTTAAATTTTAATAACTTTATTAAACATTGTATGGAACATGGATACCTTACGAATTTTATTTGCTGTTATATTCCTTGCAGTTTAGTGTAAGAAATATGTAATAACAATAGCATTTTTAATTAGTTATACGGTTAATCGATAGATGGCGCCGCATGCTAAGTAAATTAATAATAATATTTTACATAAAACTAATTGTATATGGCTGGTTTGTACTTTTATTTTCTATAAATTAAAAAAAATATTTAGAGTTTTTAAATGTGGATATATAGACTTAATGTTATTTTATCATAACTTAATAATTTTATTCGTACTAGTATTCTCCTTTCTGTCGCCCGGGAAAAATGCTTATTGCTGTACTCAGGTGGTAAGTCTTTTCATCTTTTATTTTCGTAATTATTATAGGCTATAATATTATCGTTTTTTACTAAGAGATTATGGTTTTATTTATAATAATAGTTAAACTCTTTTGACATTTCTTACTTTTCCTAGGGCTCAGAGTATTACAAATACAGGTGAAGGTTGGCTAGAGGCAAAACTTTATTTAAATCTGCAATCTCTATTCCTATGACCAGGAATTTGCTATAGTACTACTGAGGCTAGAGACTTTATACTATCATGACTAGTTATCTTAGGTTTATAACTATTTTTTGTATATTTTTGAATTAATAATAAATATATATATATTTAAAGATAAAACGCTTTAATATTTATTATTTTATTATATTATAATAAAAATTTAAAAACTGTTGCAAAATAATGTTATTACGTATGAATGAGTTTCTTAATGACAGGCATGTGCTTTAAATACTTGTGGGTGTACAAATATTGTAGAGAACGTGAATCCATTTTGAATACTCATTTTTAAGTTTTTTTTTTATTGTGACTCGTGAAACCCTTAGGTATGCCTCGTGGAACCGCAGGGTTCCGTGGAACACAGTTTGAAGACCACTGCTCTAGAGCAGTGCTTCTCAAACGTTCAATATTGGTGACTCAATATTCAATCCTAATTTACATCGCGCCTCCTTTCCTTACAAAGACAGTGTATTGAATTCAGTTATTCAATCGATTGACGCTAAAGTTACAATAGGACTTTCAACTATTACGTGCCAATGGCGTATATAAACGTCTCGCTCAGCCAAAGCGTTAATTGCCCCGGACGCAAATATACGTTTTTTCGAAGTACGATCTTTTCTGTGCACTGCTATCCATAAAACTATTCTGAAAGCTTTGAAATGCAATAAAAGGACCTTGAAAGTGTTTGAGAAAGATATACTTATTTCAGATGATTTTTTTTATTTTTCCTTTTCTTTCCTCCCCCCCCCCCCTCCTCCAATACATCATATACGTGCCTACGTGGAAAAACGTGGTTGCAATTGGAGAATGTATCGCGTAACATTTTACCGGTAGTTAAGGGATTAATTATAAACCGGACAAATTATCAAAATAAATGTTAATTTTTGTATATAATTTTATATATGACAAGTCCATGGGGTGGTCACACTGATTATTATTAAACTTTCTTACAGTATTGTTAAAATAATTATGAAATACATTGCGCAGTAAGTGTATTATATCAGAGTATTTTCTTTTATTAGAATGTATTTTGTTCATTTGTTTCAGTAAATTAATATTGTTTTTTAAAAAATAATCTTATGCTTACGATTTTTTAATATGCTCGCGCCCCCCTCTTAGAGATATCACTCCATCCCTCATTTTGATAAACGCTGGTATATAAAGTTATATTTCATACTTTTTAAATTTATTAGTCATTGGAAAAACGCAAATCGAACAAAGATTAATAAAATATCTATTACTCATATAACATCTTTTTTTCAAAAAACATCCCTCCTGCATGTAATAAAAAGTAAGTATGGATGATTGTGATTTTTAATTAAAATCATATTAAAACGAAAAACAGGATTAGTAATGACACCCCTCTTTATTCTACTCGGGCAAAGGTGCTGCACGCTTCATTTCAGTAAATTTCAGGGGTCAAAATTAATCAATTTAAGTTTGCGGCGGGCAACTTAAATGGTTCACGGTGGGAGCTGAGGTTAACGGAGGGCCGTACCTTTCTAAAATTATTGCATTCATTATAAAAATATAATGAATATAATTTAATTAAAATAGTGGCAGTTTTATCCAATTTATTTATTGTCTAATTTCATGTTGTCTCTAACTGCACACACAAACACATTTAATTTTAGAATCATTTTAATGAGACAAAAATGTACCCGATAATACTTTTTTACATTTTTTTTAATATCAGGATTGAGATTGCTTGTTTACATTTTCATCATAGCCCAGTTCTTCTCAAACTTTCAATATTTGCGACCCAATATTCAATCATAGTTTTCATCGCGCCTTCCCCCCCCCTCCCATACATTAAAAATGCTTTGAATTCGATAATACTGCCCTTTGAGGCTAAAGCTACTATACGACTTTAAACTTTTAAATGCCAGAGGCGTATATAAACGTCTCGCTCAGCCATTACGTAAATTGCCCCGGACATATATATACGTCTTTCCGAAATATGATCTTTTCTGTTCACTGCTATCCATAAAATTATTCCGAAGGCTTTGGGATGCAATAAAATGACCTTGACAGCATTTGCGAAGGATTTACTTATTTCAGAGGATTTTTCTTATTTATTTCCTGTCTCCCCCCCCCCCCAATACACCACATACACTTGCATACGTGTAAAACGATGACATTCGGGAGCGAATCGCGTAACTTTTAATCGGAGTTAAGGGATTAATTATAAGCAGTACAAATCATCAAGCTAAGTGTTAACTTTTGCATATAGTTTTGCACATGACAAGCCCATGTTGTGTGTCACTGCTAATTATTAAACTTATTCTTAAGTTATTGTTAAATAAATTATAAAATATATTGTGTATGTGTGTACAGTACTGATACATTTATAAGTGTATTATTTCAAAGCAAATGTTTTTTTATTTATTTATTTTTTATTATGTAAAAATGTATTTTGTTTGTTTCTTTTCAATAAATTCATAATTATTAAAATAATCCTTTTTCCCCCCGGCTTTTCAATATCCTCGTGCTCCCCTCCTATGGTTATCACCCCCCCCCCAGGGGACGCTCCTCACAGTTTGAGAAGCGCTGCCATAGCCTACTAGTTTACGTCAACCGACTTGCATGCATATTTACTCTTGTAGAACTTCATGCAAGAAAAACTTTCTCATAAATATATGTCTAGTAAAATATAAAGAACAATTTCACCACAAATTTCTTCATACATTGAAATTTCTTGACTGAAACAGATTTGTAGAAGTCAATGTCATAGCATTGAATGTTTTTTTCACACTGTGATCGGACTGCAGGTCAGTAAGTTCAAGCTGTAGCTCCACAGGGGATGTATCAGTATCAAAAATAAAAGGATAACAGAGCACATTGAATTTATAGTCAATTTTCTAAAAATCCTGAAATCTTCTTGCGACCTCGTCCTCCAAATTCTTCAAATGATGGCGTGGTAAAAACAAATTCAGGTACATTGTTCCCTGCCTTGAAGAATCAATGGTGTTGGGGGCAGTGTCTGAGGGAACCGATAACAGATTAAGTAGATTTTTAAAGATAACAGATTTTTTCATCAAAAAAAATTAATTATGTACAGTATGTATTCTTTTAATAACTGTGTGTATTCTTTTAATTAATACAGGACTTATAACTTCTGTATAATATGTACTTTTTAAAAATACTTTAAAATAATTTTATACATATATACACATAATTGTTGTTTTATTACATAGTTTCAAATTTAAATGTGTTAGAATAAAATTACTCTTCGCGTATTTCGGGAGTTTTTTCCTACCCTCTTGATAATTCGAATTTTTTTTCATTGGTCCCTCCAACTTCGAATTATCGAGAGTCGACTGTATCTGACATTCTGTAATGCCATTTTATTCCTGAATTAAATGCAACAAGACTTCGAAAAATTAACTGCAATTATTTTATTTTGAAAATGAAGATGGTACGATGAATGCTTAGAATTATTAAAATTATTTAAAAATTACGCTCATCTAGAAATACTCACAAATATTATTCTCCTGTTCTAGTGTTCTTGTATGTTGAGATTAAGCGGTGGGGGTTGGGGTAACTTCTCGCAACTTTTTCCCTTTCACCTTATAATAAAAATGAATGCGTTAAAGGAGTATTGTTTGAAAAAATCATTGAATATTTGCGCTTACTAATTTCTGAGTGATTTTAGTATAATTTTATTACATTTTAATCATAGCATTTCTGAGAACTCCGAGAATGGATTTCCTCATCCAGCTCAATGGTCGTCTTCATCGCTTGATCGAGGCTCAGAATTACAAGGTCTATCTACACTCACTTCCAAAAGTTAAGCACCAAGATGTAAAATGCAAAAACATCAACAAATATTGCTTTGATTGACACACAATTTGGCAGTAAAGTAGCATATATAGTTATATATAAAACAAAATCAATAATTATATACAGAAATGAAAACAATATTAAATTTTTATACAGAAATGAAAACAATATTAAATTTTTGTATGTTATTAGATAATATCATTCTGGAGACTTAAACAGATTTATGTATAAAGTGAAAATAAACAGCAAAAAATTAAAAAAGGATATCAATAGGGTATGTGATCCCCCTCATCTGTATGCAAAGTTTACACCTTCTGACCATGCTTTCAATTAGGTGGTCAACCACCGCAGAATTAAGCAATCATCATTCTTCTTGTAGAGCAGTTTCCAGCTCAATAAGAGTGGCTGGAGGTGGGAAACGTGAAGATACAGCACGGCCGAGAGCATCCCAAAGATTTTCAATGAGATTAAGGTCGCTGGCCACGCCATACGCGCAATCCCTTCACTCTCCAGGTAGTCATCGACGATGTCAACTCTATGGGGACGTGCGCTATCGTCCATTAAAATAAAAGTAGGGCCAACTGCTGCAGCGTACAATCTCACAATGGGTTCTAGGACTTCATCTCGATACTGGACAGCCGTCACAGAACCCCGTTTAAAGATGTGCAGGTCGGTGCGGTATCCTAATGAAATCCCTGCCCACACCATAATGTTTCCGCTTCGGAATGCGTGATGTTTGGTGATGTTTTGGGGCTGATTGCGTGTTCCTTGTTTACGCCATATCCTTATACGCTTGTCATATGGCTCCAGAGCAAATCTTGACTCATCAGTAAGCATGACATTGCCCCAGTCAGACACAGTCCAATTGCCATATTCCCGGCATTCCCGGCACCACTTTAATCGTGCCCCTCTTGATTGGACGGATAGAGGAACACAAATTCGAGGTACCCGGGCATACAGTCCATTCATATGTAATCTTCGGCGTACAGTAGCTGCAGATATAGACTTACCAATGGAAGCTGTAACCATAGATGTCACACGTGTGGAGGTCGCTCTGCGATTCCGCTTGGCTACAGTAGCAATACATCGATCTTCCGCGGGGGTTGTAACCCTTGGGCGACCGCCTACGGGCCTTCGGATAACTGTCTGTGTGGTTTGGAATTGTTTCCATAAACGTGAAATTACAGAATGATGAACGCCGAAGAAAAGAGCAACATCTGTGATCGAGTGTCCTGCTTCAATGCGCCCCACAGCACGCCAGTGCTCAGAATCTTCCATTCGTTTTCTGGAAGTCATAGAAACACGTTTGTCTTGAAAACAAATTGTACGAAAGTTTTAAACACCTTCTATCAGCACTTACAATCAACTTCTGTAACCCTTTATAAAGCTGGCTTCTTATAAGACTGCCTTTTTTGCATATTTCTTGACTTGAAAGCATGATTGGCTGTTACCTAACATATTTGCATACTTCCATCTATCTCTGCAGCGAATTGCATCCTCTTCAATTCTGATTGGCTTCCGGAAATTAGCATTTTCCTCTCCGTGCTTAACTTTTGGAAGTGAGTGTAGAAGCCTTCTCTCGTTGCTTTTGTTCAAATGAAGAACGTGTTCTTGAAATTTAAACGGAGGAAAATTCGTGTACAATTTAAACCTGTAAATTTATTTTAATAAGAATTCTGACAAAATCTATCAATAAAACATTTATTTACATAACACTTGTATGCGTGTATATACAGCGAAGTCCCCAAACTTTTTGTCTCATAGATCAGTGGTGGTCGCCAGTCGGAGGTCCACGGTCCACTAATGGTTCGTGAAAAATAATTGACGGTCCGCAGGAAAACTGGGACATTGTTTATATTTTTATGAAGATTCGGTTAAAAAAATGAAGAGTAACAAAACGTAAAAACAAATATGGATTAAACTTCTTTTAAAAATTTTATCTACCACTTTAAGCCGAAATTCCTTTGAATTTAGCTACTTTTTAGCTACCTTTGCAAGTAAATCTAGCGGCATTTGAAACTGAGATTTGGCAAACATGATAGATAGGTGGCAAAACACTTCATTTTGTTGATATTGTTTTGCGTGGCCGGTCTGTTCTTGCTCTTTTAATGCAGTTTTTTTTAATGATATGCAAATGTAAATTGAAAGGGGATTTTGTGACAATTTAATTATAGTGGTCCACCATATAAGAATCAATCATATTAGTGGTCCGCCAAATGTCGAAATATACTTTTAGTGTTCCATGAAATTCTAAAGTTTCATGACCACTGCCATAGCCCACTTGTCGTACTTTTCGGTTTCGGTTAGACTCCTGGTTACCTATTATTAAATTTTTGTCAATTCATCTCCTTCAAATGTGTTTTTACAGCTTGTATAGTGCTATTTACTTTAAACACGAGAGATTTCAGTTTCTGACTCTAGGGAAGAGTAGTGTGAAAAACTCAAGAAACCCATGTTAATTTAATTGAAATTAAAAATTATTATCTACTGCATAGAATAACTAAGGAAAAAAATGCTTTTGATGGGAGGTATGAATGTGGTGTTTTTATAACAAATTATTAGCATTTGGCATCAATTTAGTTAGTCTAAATATCCTTGGTTAGCAATATCCAGTCTACTATTTAATGTTAGGAGATTGAGAACCGCGCTGAAAATCCATTCCGCTGAGTATAAGGATGAAAATCAATTAAAAACCTTTTCACGACATTCCATAATACAGGATAGGTAAGAGGATAGGCTCTTTGATGGGCCAAAATTGCTCTGATATCCTTTTCTAAACTGTACTGAAAGTTCTTTGTAGTATTCTTTCGATCAGTTCATCTTGTACCATGACATCCGTTTCTTCCATGTATCCAATGAGTTGACTGCCTACTCTGTGGTATTACCATTATATGAAAAAATCCTTAAAGCTAGCTTAAAAATCTGAATAGAGAATATATAAAATGTTGAACGTAGATTGAAACGTCATCTTCATGATGTCAGTCTATTTGTGTCAAATAGGGAAATTAGAAAAATTTGTGACGTCCAGTTCTTTTATTCATTGGCTTAATCCTAGCTTCGAAAACAGAACCGATCCTAGGGTGTCGGCCGCCCGCGTGCAAAGACCTAACATGCCGTCCCTCTAGAGAATTTTTCATAGTTCGACTAATACTAAACGCTGACATTATAAACTCATCTATCTGTATAAGAGTAAAAAGTAAAATATTAATAAAAATGCAAATATATAACTTATTTCCTCTATTATGTTTTTCTAAATTGAAGGTTATTATTAAATTGTAAACTTTAAATTTCCCCAAATTCATATTAAATTTAAGCACTCGTATGTTTTAGGTAATATTAACCTTATTAGATATTTTCATAAACAAATCAAGCAAAAATCATTTTTAGATGCATTTGTAATACCTTGATCCACGATTCGCAGCTAGTATTGCTGATAAGCAAAATCTTTTTTCTTGTGGTATTGCCGGCGCTGCCACGAATTTTGCTACAAATGAATAAATGTATATAAAGAGTAGACATTAATGGACTATAGATCAACACACTGTGAACTAATGTTCTATTTTTTTAAACTATAATATGCGCATCTGCTAGGATCGGCAGTGGCTGAAATTCATTCCTGGCGTTTTTTCATCACACTCAGTCTGTCACCTTACAACTGCAAGTTAATATTAAATTTATTAAACAAATATCTGTTTTTCACTTGGATAAATTTTATTTTAAAATTAAATATTTAGCATCCAAAAACTCTAAAAATAATTCACGAAACAGCTTTTCACACATAGCTTCGAAAGCCAGTGTGTATGAGTTATTGATGAAAATTATCAATTTTCTTCACATAACTACCCATAAAACCCCGTATTCAAAGCTGTACTTCGTATTCGGCTTACTACAGTATGACTGATTTATAAGATTTATATAATATACCATTCAGATTTCCAGCAACTAAATGCTGTAAACGGATGATACAATGTATTGCTAAAACGTACGTAGTTATAGCTCAAGTATTTCTATCGCAGCACATTTTTCATTTTTTGGGTCAAAACACGGATAATAAAGTTTGAAACACAAGAAAAAATTCGCGCCAATTATTTTCAGAAATTCCAAAGTTATTAAATAGTTAATTCGAATTTTCGAGTAATTTTCGAAAATCCATAAGAAAAGTTTAGGATATCCGATTTTTTAAATTATTGGATCGAAGAGAGCAAAACATGTATGCACCTTTTCAGGACATAAGCTCGATTGATCACGACAATGAGAACGAGATTTAGAGTGATTGTAACATTCTGAACGCGAAAATGCTTAAAAATTGACTTACAGTAGAACGTCGTTTATCCGAATCAATTGGGACCGGATACCGTTCGGATACGTGATTGTTCGGATAACCGAAAACCGAATGCGATCCATGCAGTATATGAAACCGAACATTATACGAATATTGAACATCATCACATGTGGGAAACGTGCTTGAAGAAAAGGCAAAATAGGTGCGAAATGTCGTAATCTTACCTTTATTGTGAAAAATAATCACTTATTTTTCGCTGTACTATTGTACCCCTTCGTTTTTTCGCTGCAAGGTCTCTGATTCGCTTGAGCAGTAGTAGTTGAGTAGGATAGCACTCTCTGATTGTTGTTCATACCACTTCATAGCTGTCTCTAACGCAGTAAACGCACCAGCATTTGTTACTTTCGTTGTTGTTGTCCTCGTCTTCATCCGTTTCATCGTCGACAAGGTCAGATTCTTCTTGCACGGAAGTCACAATCTCGTCATCATTTAGCATTTGAAATCCAGTCTTCTGCATCGCATACCATCCAGGTTTCTACATCAACAAAACTCAACAAAAGAGCACGTATGCATCCCCTCACTTGGAACAAACCGACCTAATATTCCACGCAGATGTTTACCAAATCACACAATTGAAATTCCCCAAATATACCTCACCTTAGGTTTCCCCGTCACTTTTGGCTTCAGGCGAAACAACTGTTGAGTATTGCACTGTTCGAAATCGGATCCGTACTTTGGTCCGGATTGTTGACTCTCCGGATAGTAAACGTTCGGATAAACGTTCTACTGTACTTAAGAAAAAAACACTGCAGAATAGCGTTATTTTGTACAAAAAAGCTTCAAAACCGTGTCCTGCTGAGTTAAACAGTCTGTCTGATTTTAAAATGATTTTTTTTGTCTAATTTTGGTACGGAAAGAAAGTGGTAGTTTTTAAAACAAAGCAAATGTCAGAATATTTTCCCAGTCGTCCTACGAACTCTCTACAAAGTAGATGACATTACAAAAGACGTTTAACGTTTTTAATTTCGGAATTTAGAGGGTCAAAACGGATTCCTTCGGATAATTTTTCTTTTTTAGTACGTTCAGCATTTTTGTCTTCAGCTGTTCGTGAGAAGATAACTTCACACTAATAGAGATTTGTATGTTTACTCTCAAATTTTAATAATGTGTGTGTATATATATATATATGTGGTTATATTATAATAAAACATTTTGTAATCAAATAGGTATCATCTATGTATGTAGATTATTATTTCATTGAAAGACAAAATTAAAGTTACGATCTGCGTTAGTGAGAAGTCACTATCCTAGGCCCTTATTAACATTTCATAGATCATCAATTATTTTTTTCGCTTACATGGATTCCTTTATGGTCCTCATCGACCCTTGGGGTTGATATAGACCACACTGGAAATCAAAGATAGAAAATATCAAAACTGTGAAATTATTATTTTTTTTAATTCTATTTTTATTTGAAATATACTTTTTTGAGAAATTATAATTTTAAAAAAAGTAAAAACTTCGCATTAACTGATGCATAACAATACCATACCATGGACTGCTAAAATATTTCTCATCTATCTAGAACAGTAATTATAAATTTACATTAGAAATAGAACAAGTTCTTTTTTCAATAAAAATTCGAAAATCCATTTTCTGATTGAATTTTGTGAACACTTTAAAAATATGCCCCTCAATGAAAAGTTGTAGAACCTTGTTTCAACTCGAATTATTTAAGTTACAGAAATAATATGTTTATATTTAAGCTACTAATTAAAATTTCTGCATCAATAAATGTGGATTCACCATGTTTGCTTTAATTAGAGCGGTAATAATCAGACACCTAAAAGAAAAAATTATTCCGAGGTGTGGCTTTATTTTCAAAATAAGTTAATTGCAATTATTTCAATTAAGTTTGCTCCATTCACAAAATACTAAAATTACTAATTTAAGTTGAATCTCAAAGTAATTCGTACGATAAATAATCCTAATATGTATTTATATTATAGGCAAAATCACACACACACACAATAACTTTTTTTAAAGAAAATCAAATTTTTTGAATTACATTCTTTTGCAGGAAAATAGTTTTAAAAAAAAACTAAATATTAAAAAAAAATGTTATTGTTTTTATTAAAATTAAAAATGCTCGATGCATATATATATATATATATATATATATATGTAAATGAAATGGTTACAAATACAGTCTATGGACTATCAATGGTTCACAATAGCATGTTGAGTGACAAAAAAAAAATCAATATTTGGGGGAGGGGACATTTTTTGCAGAGATGTATACTTGTTTATCTCGATAGAAGGAGTAATAAAGGTACTTAATCTCATCCTGTAATGGATTCTACATTGTATTTATTAAATGTTGCTTTAGGTCTGTTACATTTCTAGATAATAAATCATAGTTTAAAAAAAAACTAAAAAACACACTTTTATACTGAATTGAATTAAAAAGTAAAAAAAAACAAAACAATTCTTAATATAAGAATAAAGTGATTAACGAGAAAATTAATGTCATTGGGGTAAAAGCGTGGGGTGTTCTATAAATGTATCAATTGTTATAATTTCTAACTTCTATTCTGAAAAGCTGAATTAGAGTAAAAATGTAGTACAAAGCACCCCACGTTTTTACTACAATGACATTAATTTTCTCGTTAATCATTTTTTTCTTATATTAAGAATTGTTTTTTTACTTTTTAGTTCA
Organism: Trichonephila clavata; assembly: GCA_019973975.1. Lineage (NCBI taxonomy): Eukaryota > Metazoa > Arthropoda > Arachnida > Araneae > Nephilidae > Trichonephila > Trichonephila clavata. The sequence goes on from BMAO01032114.1 coordinate 94,688, forward strand.
ATTTAGTATAAAAGTGTGTTTTTTAGTTTTTTTCAAACTAAAATTTATTTATTTATAACGTCCCGTAACACTCTTGTGGGTCGGTTTTTGAAAACATCTTCCTAAGCTGATTGATCTCTGCTCAGCAAAAGTAACACATTTTTACAAATTATATTGTTACCTGTGTCTTTGCCTGGTGGTCTGGCGTTCTTTCTGTAAATTGTTGTATTTGCATTTTTTCTGTGTAAATTATTTGCATGTACTTTTGTACCTTTTTCTTCTGAAATTTAGCCCTTGATATATCTATATTATATACATATATAATGAAACACAATATAAAACTGTGCAATTGATGTTAAAATTGCTCTGTTTAAAATTGTGTATAGACTTTTGTTGCAAAAAGATATTTTCTTTTAATAAAGTCTAATGGACACGGTTTTTGGTTCTAAACCCTTTGGATGAGTTCAATCCATTTAAGCATTCAGGCAATAGCCTGGCGTCAATGAAAATCAAATCAAGTTTATCGGTGTAGAATTTGAAATTAGGCATTTTACTGAAAAATTTCTTTGGCTAACTTGTACATACCTTTTTAAAAGGCTAACATATTGACAATAGCTAAAGCTTGTAGAACACATTTTAGTCATTTCATTTTTTAATATAATATTAAAATATAATAAAGTTATAATATATATATATTATTATTAATATATATTATTTTATAATATAAAATATAATATTTTTAATATACAATATTACTTTTTTAATATATATTAACTATTATAATGCATAATATTAATAAAGACTACTCCTCTGCTTCATCGCAATGTGCTGTATATATTTAAGTCATTCATAAACTTCAATAATTATTAGAATAGTTTTATTTTATTCATGGTAGGGTTCATATTGTTTTCTTGGTGCAAGGAGTAATCACCGAGTTGAAAGATTTCTCTCCTGTAACAAATGAGATGGATGTTTTTACCTTGAATTTGTAAAATCACGACAAATTTAAGTGTAGTAAAATATAATTCTTTTCAATAAACATAAAAATGTTTT
>BMAO01032115.1:0-20643 GCA_019973975.1 Trichonephila clavata
TTTTAAACTATTAACTCATAGTCTTGAAATTCGGTTAGCAGATTCCTCTCATAGGATAGAAATACACTGCAAAATTTGTTTGTGAAAATCGATCCCTAGGTGGTGTTGCGAGGGTTCAAGGGGCGTTATTGATAATTTTTTTGCATTTTTTAATAATTGGACGCACAGTCTTCAAATTTTGCTAAGCAGATTCCTTTCATAGAGTGCAATTCCCTACAAAATGGGTTTTGTGAAAACAGACCCAGAAGTGGCGTTGCGAGGGCTCAAGTGGCGTTATAGACAATTATCCCTATTTTTAAACTGTTCGACGTACAGTCTTGAAATTTGATAAGCATATTCCTTTCGTAAAGTAGAGAACCGCTACAAAATGGGTTTCGCGAATATCAACTACTAAGTTTAATTTCGGGAGATTAAGAGGCGTAATCGATAAATATTTCCATTTTTAAACTACTTGATCATCCTGCTTTAAAATTGGTAGGTATGTTCCTTTCATGAAATGGAGTTCCTCTAACAAAGAGTAAAATGAAAATTGACCCCAAAGATGTTTGCGCGGGGTCAAGAGGAGTTACAGAAAAAAAATTCCTGTTTTTAATTGTTAGACCCATATACTTGAAATTTGTTAAGCATGTTTCTTTTGTTGAATAGGGATCCACTAAGAACAAATTTTAATCAAATCAAGTTCTGGGGGGTTGCAGGGGGTTACTGGGACGTATTGACAAAAAAATTACTTTTTTCGAGCTACAAGGACTATAATAATGAAATTTGGTTTGCGTTTTTCTTTTGTTGAATTGAAATCCGCTAAGAGCGGTAATTTTGGAAAACGGCTCTCAACGGGATTACGGGGATATTGATAGTAAAACTTTTGCTTTTTTCTGTTAGATTTAGACTTGAAATTTGGCTTGCATGTTCAATTTACGGAGTAGAGATCCACCGAAAATTGGTTTTGTGGGAATCCATTTGGTTTTTGAGTTACGAAAGAGCAAACATCATTCTATGCTTCAATTTTAGAGATTTTTAGAAAATACAAATTAGATGAGTTCTGCCCTTTTTTTTTTATCAACAGGTGACAGTTACAGGTATAAGTATATTTTTCAATTCAATCGAATTCTTAATGCTAGGACTTAGATATCAATAATTTATACATATATATAAGCAGTAAAAATTTATAAAACATCATGAAATACCCAGCGAAGCGGGCGGGTAACAGCTAGTATATATATATATATATATATATATATAGGGAGAGAGTGAAATAATAGTAGGAATTGAAAAATGAAGATGATTTGTCTGCATTGTTTTAACAATGCACACCCGGTTTGGCTAGTTTGGCTGAAAAACTGGTTTTTCAACGCCAACTTTTGTCATTGTTTTAAGTTACATTGTTGCAACAATGGAGACGAATCAAAGTTGGAGTCGAAAACATGGTAATTAATTTAATTACTTTAATTTAAATACTGAATTAATACTTGAAAAAACATCGACACAAATTTATTCGAACTTGATTGGATGAATAGAAAGTATTTTAATAACGACTGAAAATTTGAACAAGATAAATATATATATATAAAATAAATATATATGTATTACAAAAATATACAAAAAATAGTTATATATCTAAGATAACTATAGTCATGATAGAAAAGATTTAGCCACAGAAATACTAAAGCAAACACCTAGCCTTAGGAACTAGGAATGCAGGTTTAAACAAAGTTTTTCGGTAAGCCAACCTTCACCTGAATTTGCCAATATTCTGGGCCATAGGGAAAGCAATAAATTTCTAGAGAAGTTTAACTATATTATAGATAAAACCATAATCTATTAATGTAATACTATAATGTTATAGCCTGCAATAACTACTAAAATATTTAAAATCAAAGTTAAATTATTAGAAGACTTACCACGTGAAACATATTCGCCGCTATGGACAATAACAATTATTACGTATTGATAAAGTAGCATTATTACTATATATACACATTTAAAAATTCTATATTTTATTTTAAAATTTATGGAAAATAAAAGTACCATCCCGACATATACAATTAATTTTTAATAAAATATATTATTATTAAATTACCTAGCTAGAGGCGCCATCTATCTATAAACTGTACAACTAATAACTTTTTTTATTTAACTGTTATATAACTTTTTATAAATTTAGGAGGGTAACTGTGTTCCATACAATGTTTAATAAAGTTATTAATATTTAAATATATATTAGATTTATCACTAACTAATACCTTGTTGCGATAAATATAATTGAAAATAATATTTCTATAAATGGATATAGAAATGTTTGAATTCCAGTAAGGCACTTTAAGAATGTTAAAATTAATATCATCTCTTTTATCATAAATATTGCTATGTAATTTATAGTCCTTAATACATAATGATACATCCAAGTAATTAGTTTTAACAGGATTACTATTAATTTTAATTAGCTTTAAATATCCCGGATAAAAATTAATATTGGGTTAAAATTATTATTTTTACCAAAAATAATTAGGTCATCTTTGTATCTAAATATGTAATAATCATTATTAATAATATAATTATTTTTGTAAAAGTGTAAATATAAATTAGCCAAACTATTGCTAGCAGGGCCACCTTGAGGGAAACCTTTGGTTTGTTTGCACAAAGAACCATTAAAATTAATGTAGTTTTCTTTTAGGACTAAGTTTATTAGAGTTCTAAATTTTTGAAAATTAATATTAAGGTTATAATTTCTATGATTTTCAAAAATTACCCTAATTATATCATTGATATTAATGGAATTAAAAAGATCTTCAAAGTCATAACTATGAACTGAATAAATATTTTTATTTTTAAAAAAATCTAATATATATATATACAGAGAGAGAGAGAGAGTGAGCTATTAGTAGGAATTGAAAAAAGAAGAATTTTGCAGCAAAAGTTTTGTGCAAAATAAACATTATAATTACTTGTAAGTTCTTGAAGTTGATTTCGACATTACCGGTGGACTTGCGCTACGGATTATTAAATCTCCAATAAGCAAATTGTTGGGCCAAACTAGCATTACTGTTAGTATAGTAACCATTTTCCTTACAATATAGCAGGAACCGTATGTACTGTAGGGCCAATCTCAGCGTCTGTATCTTACTCATCTTATCCGACGGAACAGTAGGAATACTTCTTCTCACCAAGTTAAATCCATCGTTTAGGTTTCTGGTACGCTTCCTCTCGCGTTCATTGGCGGTCTCCCTCGGTGCATTCTCGTTGGAGCTGTAAAAAATAAGTACAAATAAATAAATAAAACAATTCCAGAATAGTTATTGCTAAAATCTTTAAAAGTGTTATTTTCTTAATCAGGCTGTCAGGCCATTCGGATTTTTTTCACTAAAGGCCGTAACACACGTACATTATTCGTGCAACTTTTAGCTCAATCTGAGGGTGAAGGGTTGCCGTAAACAAAACTTCATGCTCTGACGTCAGCGACGCTCTTTCTTTGCATTGAAATATAACTCGTCGGTTTTTCTGCTTCGAAAACGACCATCCAGTATTATTTCTTTTATTTCGCTCGCACTTTTGTTGATGGGCTTAAGCAGAAAGGGAGCACCATTCTGTTTAAAATATTATCCGCCGTTAAAATATTGTACGCCATTAAAATATTATACGCCATATCTGATGCGAAGTTATCGTCGATACCGCCATCTTGTTTATGACGTAAGACACCGAAGAACCTCTTTGGCTGGAATTTTTAAGCAACTTTTATGTAAAGCAACTTTTTCAGCTCACAGGCAAAAAGTTGTTCGAAAGCCGTTGTCATGGCAACGGAGTAAAAAATACACGAATTGTACCAAAAATTGCTCCTAACGCATTCATGTGTTAAGACCTTTATAGTCCTCTTGGGGAAAAAGGGGTTGTTAAAATTTAAACTGTTGAGAGAAAGCCTACCTTCGAAGAAGAAGATGTGAGTATGTAAATTAAGGCTTAAAAGTAAAGATATTAAACTTTTGAGAGAGGGAGAGAGGTTAGACTGCTACGGCTAGCAGGGATTGATTGAACGTGAAGTGAGGCATGGATACTTCGAAGCTGATTTATGTAATAATAAAGTTGACGATTTGTCAATTAGGAATCAAATTAAATTAGATCGCTAAGAATTAGAAAATATTACCTAGACGTAAGTGATCTGATTATTTATAGTCTTCTCGTATCACGTCTGTCTCGCTGTTGTTTTCCACATTCGGTATTTGGGTACATCTCCTAACGCTAATAGAATTTGTGTTGTTGTTGGCTCTGAGAATAAATTGAAGTTATATTGACTAAAGCTAATCTTCCTTCCAACCCCCAACCCCACTAAGGGATGACATAATTCATTCTCACAAAGTCAAACTCAAAAAAAAAAATCACGTCAAGTTACGAGATTCTTTACTAAAAGCCCTAGTTTTGTTTTAGAGCAGCATTTCTTAAACTAGAAACCGGCAAAAATTTTAGGAATTTTTTATTTATTTATTTTGCATAAATTAACTTGTTCGCCATTAATAATAATAATTTAAAAGTTTATTTAGTTTCTTATTGGAGTATCGATCAGGTCTAAGAAATATGGAAGAAGTAGTTCATCCGACGGACTTATTCTGAGATTTACTCGTAATATGACATACCGTAAAATACGGCGTATAACGCGCACTTTTAACACAAAAAATAAGATTGAAACTCACGGGTGCTCGTTATATGACGAGTATAAAAATGAGATCTTTAAAAATAAAAAAAGGAAAGGAGCATAAAAAAATTAGACTTCTTCAAAGATGTAACTAAACTAAACTCAGTGGTGCAACAGCCCATGAGGGCCAAGGCCTACTGTGCCCATCTCAGTATGCGTGACCTTGAGCAATGAAGTGCATGGACAGATATCCCGTTCAGGTGGTCAGTCTGAAGCGAAACCCCCAGTGTTTATTCCCCAAGCAAGCTTGGTTCTCATTTATCGACCCACTAAGGAGATGAAAGGCTGAGTCAAACTTGCCCAGCCCAAGGATAGAACCCCGTACCTGTGGTGTGGAAGTGCGATAAGCGCTACCACTCAGCCATTGGGCCTCATAGATGTAAATACTATTTATTTAAAAGAAATGGCATTCATTATGAACTTAAAAGGTTTTTAATTCTAGAAGTATGCTATTTTTTCTAAAGCTTGGGATAATTCCTCGAATAAATGGCTTCAAACAGTAGCGCACACAAAAAGTTTTCAAGGGGGGGAGTCCACAGTCGAAAGTCCCCCAACTCGTATCATACCTCAAGACAACACCAATTGATTCTCCTGATTTTGTTAACAAAAAACAGAAATAAATAAATTATTGAATTAATAATTACCATTAATTAATAAAATAAATTGTTCATACAAGTACTTAGTTAAATTTTACGTTACATATATGTAACGACTTCTTCTAATTCTTTAACTTTACCCCGATAAATTATTTCCTAGTTCTTTCGCACACAAAACTGTTATAATCTTAATCTTAATCTAATTGCTCGCGCGCATTTGCATCCAATCACGACTCCTGCTACAAAAAGGGTCGTACGACCGTCACCGCCAAAATAAAAACTCGGAGCAGACGGTACGCGCGCTCTTGTCTTCATCATGTAGTCTGCTGCAGCTAGTGTTTGTGTATTTGTGTTGGGTGTGTTTCTTTTTGATTCCGCCTATACGTGTGTCTTCATGTTCAGTGTTTAATAAAGAAGAATAGCTTTTCCAAGACTGCCTCTTCCATGATAATGAAAATGCAACATCAACCATGATAAATAATAACCATATAAGGAGATACCAACACCGGCCACGCTATCAAAACCTTTACTAAATTCGTCATCCTTTACTTAAATCCGTCATCATCGTTATATATATATATATATTTAAAAATATACTAAAAATATATATATATAAAAAATAAAAAAAAAAATATAATAAAAATAATATATATATATATATATATATATATATAGGATTATCATCAATCGATAAAAACTCAAGGGATTTGCGGGGGGTGTCTGGACCTCCAGGACACCCCCCTTGTGTGCGCCACTGACTTCAAAACATAAGAGCATTGCGCACGTATATTTCGGGCTTCTTCGTAATAAAAAGATGCGCATTATATGGCGAATATAACTAAGCATTTAAAAAAATCAGCTTGAAAGTAGAAGTGCGGGTTATACGCCGGATTTTGAAGGTATTTAAAAAAATCCAGCACATCCTTCCCATCTGTACTTAAATCTTACATATATCATTGTTAATAAAAGGAGATTATCTCAGAAGTTAACTCGGAATGACTACACTTAATAAATGGATTATAGCTTATGTATAATTTACCTTGTAATTACATTATACAATGCGTCTTTTATTTTGTTAAGAGGACTTGGTACCCCAAAAATGACAGAACTATCGTTTTTTTATATTTTTATTTAATCTTATTCTTTGCATTATTATCTTTCGATTGATATATCACTTGTGCATGTCGGAAAACTAGAAGTTGAATAAAACTTCATTTGAAAAATGTAAATTAACAAATTAGAGATTTCAACCACGCCTCCTTTTTAGAAAAAAATGCGTTTTGATAAAAAAAAATATTTTTTATAAAAAGAAAAAATAACTATTAAAAAGAAGCTGTAATATATAACGCAGGATATTTCCGAGGTATTACAATCAGTGGCGCACACAAGGGGGGTGGGTGTCCTGAAAATCCGGACACCCCCCAAAGTCCTTGAGTTTTTTTTCGATTGATGATAATCCTATATATATATATATATATATAGCAGTAAATAATTAAAAAGAAGACTAATAAATCCCAAGAATCTTAAGATCAGACCGGAAGAACCAAGAACATGGAACCATGACAAACTAAAAAAGAGAAATGTAGCTAGAGGGGAAAACTATTATGATTTCTCGAGCTGTCACTGGTTTAGGACAGTGAAACAGGATTAAACAATATTTGTGAGATCTCAACCTTCTCCTGCAGCAGAAATTTTTTCAACACAATAGCTCCCAATATAAACTAAGGCAAAAGCCAAAAACCCACGTGGGTGAATATAACAGCAATAGAATAGAAATTGCAATATTAAATTACTATAGGAATCCGGAAGAAATAGACAAATATAAATATGTATAAACAAAAATATTTGCAAGAGAGGTTAATAATGAATATAACCATAATTAACAATAATGTAAATGAGCAATGAAACTCTAATCTTACCCGATGTATACAGATTCCACAATTGTACTGACTCAATGCATAAAAAAACACAGCATTACTAAGAATAAAGGCACCATCTATATATATTTTTAGTAACTAAACCTAATATAAGAATATATTAAGAATATTATATACTATAGACTAAATATATTAAGAAATATAACAAGAAAATTATATACTATAAACTAAATAGAAATGAATACTTTAAATAAAAATAATTAAATAGCTATAACTTTGAAGACATATATTTATAAATAAAATTAGCTGGATAGTTATAGTCTAGGCAACTTTGAAAGAATTTTTTATAATTATTAATTCTCAATACTTCTTCAGATACTAAATCATTATTTCTTTTTATATAATTTAGAATGATATTTCTAAAAATTGAAATGTGAAGGGTACTATTCCAATATCGCATTTTTATAACATTAAAATCAAAAGAGTCTCTTTTATCAAAAATATTACTTTTTAGCATATTATTTTCAACTTTTAATTCTAGATCAAGGAAATTTGCTGACTCTATATTGCAATTGGTTTTTATTAATTTCAGGTAGGTTGGATAATAATTAAATATAGGAGTAAAGTCAACTTTATTACTGAAAATAATTAGATCACCGATGTATCTAAAAAAGTAACAAGAGTCTGTATCAATTTTTTCATTCTCGTAATAGTGTAAATAGATATTAGCCAGACTATTATTAGCTGGGCCACCCTGGGGCAGACCTTTAATTTGTTGATAATAAGAGTTATTATGAAATATGTAATTTTCTTTCAAAACAAATTGTATAATAATATTATATTTATTATATTTTTATCAATTTATTTAATGAATATTTAATATAAACATTCTAAGTACTTTAATCATATCCTCTATATCAGGGGTGGCCAACCCGCGGCACGCGTGCCACATTGTGGCACGCGGGGGTTGTAACTGTGGCACGTGAAGGCTTTTTGAAAAATTACAAAAATATTATGAAAATATTACTGAATTAATTGAATTACAATAAAAAAAATTGTTATGAAGAGAATATGTAAGAAACAGAAATTTTCAGCGTGAGATTTTAAGGGCGCTAAGCAAGATTTTTCTTTTCTCCAGAAAAACATCAAAAATGAGATCCTGCTCCAAAACTAATAATTCTACTGCTTTGTAACATTCCGAGAAAAGTGTTGAGTAACGTGAAACTAAAAACAAATAAATTCTCTCTCTTTCTCGGACGGTCGAAACTGCTCAAAAAGTCACCCTCTCTCGGGGGCGGTTAATTTTTAACATCTCAGATTTCCATTCAAATTTCAGCTTCCCGGTGCAGGGCTGAAGTTTATAGCTATTGGTTGTCAGCGTGATGTCAGATAAAAAGGTTTTTCCGGAGATGTTGGCTATTTACGATTTCTGTTCAAGTTTTCAAGTATCATTGTATTATTCATCAAGAAGCTCTTTGTGCCAAGGACTTAAACTTGTCTATCGTTGTTGACCCCGTGGTGCGCTGTATCAACAAAATACGAGCACGTGGTCTGAATCGACGAAGATTTCGTACGCTTTTCCCCGAAGAAACGGAAGAAAATGGCGAGTTACTCCTTCATTGTAGTATGCGCTGACTTTCCAAAGGAAGTTGACTTGCGAGGGCTGTGGTATTTAGCTTTTCTTACTGATATAATGGAACATTTAAACAATTTAAATTTAAGATTACAGGGAAAAATTGTATTTTTCCTACCCTAGTTGGACATATATCTTCTTTTGTGAACAAACTTTTGCTTTTTTGTCTGGAATTTGGAGAGAAAAAATTAACTCATTTCCCATTCATGCAGGAATTATCTGCCAAAGTTAGTAATGTTCCGAACTATGATATATTTAAAAATTTAATATCCATTTTGCAGGATTCTTTCAGTGCCAGGTTTGAAGATTTTAAAGATGATAAAAAAATACTGAACTTTTCACTAATCCTTTTTCGATTTCTCTTCAAGACTAGTTCTTACCCGCCTCAGGTACAAATTGAAATTATTGACCTACAGCACCATATTACTCTGAAAAACAAATATATGGAAATTATTTTAACCGCAAATGATCCGAATTACATCGAATTTTGGAAATTTGAGCCACCAAGTAATTTTTCAAATTTACATGATTTAGCGGTCAGATATTGTTGTAGGTTTGGATCAACATATGTTTGTGAAGAAATGTTTTCTGTTATATGAACGTAATTAAATCAAAATATCGCTCAAAATTAACTGATATGCACCTAAAACACCTAATTTTATTAGCATCTTCACGAACTAATCCAAATATAGATGATTTAGTAAAAAAACTACAGATTCAAAAGCCACATTAAGAGACTGCTTAGTAATCATTCAAAATTAAATGTTTGAAGTTGCTTATTTTTATTTTGTACCTTAGCTAACTGACTGATCCTGTAAAAATTTACCAACAATAAAATATAAGTTTCTACTTTTGTTTTATTTGTTATACCATTTTTTTTTTAAACATTTTTACTGTATAGAACTTGCATTTAAAAGTATGTTTTGGTGTAAATAACACATAATAAGTAAAAAAATTTCACTTTTGTATATTTTTTAGTTTGGTGGAAAAGTTGGAAGTGGCACGCGTAATTTTTTTTTATCAGATTGTGGCACGCTTCCCAAAAAGGTTGGCCACCCCTGCTCTATATCAATAGAGTTGAATAAGTCTTCGAAATCAAAGCTATGCAAAGATTTAACACTCCTACCTTGCATGTTCTCAACGATATCTTTACTATTCTTTACAATAATGAAGTTTGAGATATTGTCTAGAGTGTGTTGTATAACTTTTTGCAACACCTTGCTTGGTTGTGTAATATAGGTATTAAAACCATTAGTAATAGTTCTGAATTTAATTGGACACTTATGAAATTTTGGTGTTAGAAAAATATAAGGAAAATTGATATTCTTTGTATATAAATCTAGTTTTTTATAAAAAGCTGAAATACGGGTACTGATTTCTCTATTGCTGCTATTAGATTTAATAAACACATTATTGTTTTGAAACTGTTTGTTAAGTATAAAGTTATAAAACCATTTGCAAATGATTGCATAGTTGCCCGGAACTTTATCTACATATACAATAATGAAATCTTTTTGAAGATTTTGAAATTTGGTGTTTTATATCTTTGTAAGAAATATTTTTTTTTTTTTTTTTATCAGTTTTTAATAGTTAAAATTAAAGTAACTCACTTCTGTCATGACAGAAAAAAAAAATTTTTTTAACATGTGTTTCTTGAATTTTCTTCTGTCTCTAAAAATTTATCATTTATAAAAATGTATAAGTTGAAAAAATATGAAAATGCAATTATTTTAAAGAAAAATATATAACTGTCTTAAAGCTGATTAAAGCTTGTAATTATTTTTTCAGAATTATAAACTTTAAAGTGGTTTTTCTCAGTTTTTGCTTTTTCCATACATTAGTTCAATCAAAATGCTACACCTTCCACAATTAATCAATCTTATTAATCACTTCCATTTTTTTTCCTGCGTGTTATACTGTTATATATAAAATATGTAACAAAATCAGGGATTCATTTTGATGTAAACTGAAAACTTTTTTTTTAAAAAAAAATTTAATGTAGGAGATATTGGCTTTTTCGTTGAATTTTAGCATGTATATCAACATTTTATTTGTCTCTCCAAAACTAATTAAGTTATTGTAAAATCAATCCCTCTTAAGTTGCTTACAACATCTTTAAGAATATAACAAAAAATTTTCAGGCCAAAAAATTAATTATTATAATGGGAGTAAAATTTTAAAACCTTCCAAATTTTCTTTAAAAAATTTTAAAAAGTACAAAATTTTTGTAAAAAATGGGATCACCATCCGAAAATTTTAAGAACCCCTGCTCTAGAGTGTAATGATTTTGACAAATCAAATAAAATCAAATATAACATAAAATGGGCTGTGGGTAGCCTAGTGGTTAGAGCATCAGATTCCAAACCGGAGGGCCTGGGTTCAATGGCCGATGCCACCAAATGCCCTTCGAGTTTACGTGGAGCACGTGCTCGTTAAATCAATGGGTCCGAAAGTCCTGTAACAGAAATCACGGGTGCTGGAGAGTACCTCCCCTCCAGCTCATGCCTAAATTGTGGAGGTGGAGATAGGTGGTGTCGCCATCTATTGTGTAGAAGTCCAATCTGTCTCAGGCTCCGGCAACTTTTCTTTCTTACAGAAGGGAAGAAAACGCGAACAACACTCATAAAATGCCAGTCTATTTTTAAAGGGGTGATTCGGTAGACTTTTATTTTGTTGATTGAGGCAAATTTTTGACGCTAACGCAGTGCTTCTCAAACTTGCAATATTTGTGACACAATTTTCAGTCGTAATTTTTACCCCCCCCCCATGCAACAACTATGTATTAAATGCAATAATAATATACTTCGACGCTAAAGCTACCATGCGACTTTAATTACAAACTGCACAAGTTATCAGTATAAGTATTAAGGTTTATATATAATTTTGTATATGACAAGCCCACGGAAGTCACTAGTAATTGCTATAAACTTGTTTTTAATTTAGTATTGATAAATTAATAATCAAATACTTTTTACCGTACTGATACATTTATAAGTATCTTATATCAGTATGAATATGTAATCTATTTTTTATTATGCCAGAATGTATATTGTTTTGCATCCTTTCAGTTAATTGAGAATCATTTTAAATCTTTTATTTTCGACATGCCCCTCACGTAGAGTTATGCTCCCCTAGGGGGTGCGCCACACAGTTCCAGAAACGCTGCGCTAATGTTTATTTAATGCAGCAGTCAGCAACCTATGGCACGCGTATCACATGTGGCACAGGGCACAATGCTCTCTGGCACTCAATAATACTCAACAAATTTGCAATTTTTGAATAGTTGGAAGTTGAATGCACCTTATTGGATTAACATGCTCTGAATCAAAGAACGCAACATCTGCGGAATTATTGAAAAATCTGAAAGATAACACTAACGCAGTGCTTCTCAAACTTTGCGACCCAATATTCAATCAAAATTTTTCTTGTGCCTCCTCCCCCATAGAATAACAATGTATTGAATTCAATAATACTATACTTTGACTCTAAAGCTACAATACGAGTTTAACCTCTTAAGTACAATTGGCGTATATAAACGTCTTCCTCAGCCAAAGCATTAATTGTCCCATACGTATATACTATACATCTTTCGGAATTAGAATCTTTTCTGTGCACTGCTATTCATAAAATTATTCCGAAGGCTTTGAAATGCAATAAAAAGACATGACAGTGAGTTTTCGAAGGATTTAATTAATTCATAGAATTTGCATGTTTATTTCTTTTCTCTCCCCCCTCCCCCAATACATCACATATGCATACCTACGTGGAAAACAGTGGAATTGGGGAACGAATCACGTATCTTTAAATCAGCAGATGGGGGATTAATTATAAACCGTACAAGATAAGTGATCAAAACAAGTATTAGTTTTGTATATAATTTTATAATGACAAGCTCAAGGGGTCAACAAGCAATTATGAAACTTGTTCTTTTAACTTAGTACTGCTAAATTAATTATAAAATACATTGTACAGTACTGATACATTTATAAGTGTATTATATCAATGTAAATGTGTATTTATTTCTTATTATGTCAGAATGTATTTAGTTTGATTACTTTCTGTAAATTAATAATCTTTTTTAAATAATCTTTTGCTTTCGACTTTTCAATATGTCCGCGCCCCCTTCATAGAGTCATCACGCCCCCTTAGGGGCACGTGCCTCACAGTTTGAGAAACCTTGCACTAACGATAACAAGACAGCTATTTTAAATTAATGTTTGTCATTGCTAGATATTTAATTGCTTGAAGACAGAAAATTGCAAGTACTCTGCTTTCCTCTTATGGTTCTACATATATCTATGAGAACATGTCTTTTCTCATACGAATAAATATTTTGATTCCACAAAGAAGTTGTTTAACAAACTGAATCGTTTCGAACTAAAAGTCACGAAATATACCCTTGATGTTGCAAAAAGAAATAGAATGCTATAGACAAGATTCGTATTAAAACTTTAGTATTTTTAACACGCTTTTATAAGTTTCACTTGCATGTAACGGAATCTTTGAACTCGACTTTTACCCACTTTAAAAGGTCAAATTAATTCGAAATTTTGCACATTTGTCAAGGACCGATGACAATACAATAATTTCATAATTTTGTTCTATTTTCCTGATAAGGACATCAGGAATAACGATACCCTTATTTGGCGACTAATTCGATATACCACTTCCGGATTTGGCAACTTATTGCATATACCATTTTCAGATTTAGCGACTAATTCCATGTACCATTTCAAAATTTGGCAACTAATTGCAGATTTAGTGAGTAAAAGATTAAGGTGCAACCCCTAATACGAATACACGCTTGGGTTCAGAAATAAAACAAACAAAAAAGTGTCTGAGCAAGGGTAGGTTGGGTGCGTCAGCTATTTCTTACCATAATATAAACAGTTGTCTAGTTTTTCTGAATATGGGAGGGGGAGGGGGGAAAGACTCATGCACGGGGAAAAAATTATTTATTTTCTAACTGTTAAATATTTTTTTATTTTTACAAAGCAATACGTTTAGAAGTGATGATACAAATTAATATTATAGCAATACGTTTAAAAGGTGATAATACGATTGACACTTAATATTTCTTCTTAAAACACTTTGATTTGACCTGCATCTTCGGAGACGGAATTTTTAAAACATAACGATATGGGACTCATTCGAGGCCCCGTAAATGGAGAGAATAGATACCGTCAGACCCATGAATTAATATCCATTGAAGAGCAAGACTAATTCCAGCAGCTACTTAATTCCCCTTCCCCGGCTCCAAATACCAAACTCAAAGATAAATTCAACAATGAGTAAATGATAGCTTCAAAAACTAAAAAAAAAAAAAAAAAAAATTTATAATTTTAAGAAACTAAAAAACACGCTTTTATAGTGAATCGAACTAAAAAGTAAAAAAAAAAAATTCTTAATATAAGAATAAAATGATGAACGAGAAAATTAATGTCATTGGGGTAAAAGCGTGGGGTGCTTTGTACTACATTTTTACAGTAACTTATCATTTCGGAATAGAACTAGTAAGAAATTATAACAATTGATATCGAGCACCCCACGCTTTTTTTTTTTATTTTTTAGTTCGATTCACTATAAAAGCGTGTTTTTTAGTTTTTTTAAACTATAATTTATTACTTAAATATTTTGCAGGAATATTTATATTTTATGTGGCTCACTCCTTATTTTAATAAATTTGTTTAAAAGATACATAATATATGTACATTTTTAATTTTTTTAAATTATGTTGCAGGAATAATTATGTTAAATATAGCTTTTTTATGTTAATAAATTGTGACGGGGCTATCCTCGAGAATTTATTACTAATCCTCTTGGGTAACTTTGGGGACAGCATTTATTCTATTTTACAGGCTCTTCGGGAAAAACACGAGATAGTTATATACAAATTAGTTCGACTAATAAAGTCTAGATTTCGTAAATGTGTATGGAGAAGGAGTTGCCAAACTACATGTAAGTATAGTCGGTGGATTACTTCAACGAGCTTAGCGCGCATTTGATAGCATTTGATATTATTATATAAAGTAAAGTATTAGATTAATCATTAAAGGAATTAGATTCAGTACCGACCTGAGGTTAGCAAGAGTTCGTCTCCTTGTCTATTCTAATAGCTGAGATTACTTAGACGGGAATACAGTAGAAGTCCGATAATCCGGCACGTTCGGGACCGGCTTGGTGCCGGACTACCGAAAATTCCGGTCTATCGGGCGGTAATTATAAGAACAATTAGGTTAATATTTAAACTACAAATACAGTATGCAAATACATACAACAAAGTTTATTTTACATTTCATATAATGTATGTACACGTACTGTAAAACATATTTCACTTAGATTTAAAAAAGTCACGAATGTCTTTTTGTTTTCTTGACTTTTGGCGTTTAGTATAAAATTTATTTTTAATTATATGGAAATCAATAATTTCTGAAGCACTGTAGCTAGTACTAGCCTCAGCAAAAGAGATAAACTTATTTAGTGATTCTGCAGCTTCTGCCCAGCTGATTTTTTCCTTTTTTTCCGTTTCCGATGTGAAAGGACACAAAACAACAACGCACAAAAAAATGGCGAAGACGCTTCGTGATTGATTAACGGAGCTGCACTGCACCTGAATTTGTTGTGACAGCTGAGACTAGACGGCCGCTAATTGTTTCCAAACAATACCGAGCGCTTCCGGATGATCCCGAACTACCCCGAAAACTTCCGATTAGCTCTCGAGCGTTTTTATTTGCTTTAAAGACACACTTTTGGAGAAAACCAAAATTTTTACAATTTTCCGGAGCGATGCCGGACTATCGGGCATTCCGGACTGTTGGATGCCGGACTAATGGACTTCTACTGTATTAGATTTGAACGTTAGATTTGAATATTAGATTTGAAATTAGATTTGAATATTAGATTTGAATATTAGATTTGAATATTAGATTTGAATGTTAGATTTGTGTATTAGAGTTGAGTATTAGGATTAATCGAGGTATTATGGAATCACACCGTTTCCACTTATAAATTGAACTTGTGCTTGTTATTCGTGTTTGTCTATCTTAAATAAATATTTGTTGCTATGGCTTTTGTTGGTGATGATATGTTTCCTCCTACACTTAGACGCGTCTGGCGGCGTGAACTCAGTCCAAAATAGGACTGGGATACGACAAAATATCTCTAAATGATGCAAAATTATTATATACTAGCTGTTACCCGCCCGCTTCGCTGGGTATTTCATGATGTTTTATAAATTTTTACTGCTTTATATATATGTATAAATTATTGATATCTAAGTCCTAGCATTAAGAATTCGATTGAATTGAAAAATATACTTATACCTGTAACTGTCACCTGTTGATAAAAAAAAAAGGGCAGAACTCATCTAATTTGTATTTTCTAAAAATCTCTAAAATTGAAGCATAGAATGATGTTTGCTCTTTCGTAACTCAAAAACCAAGTGGATTCCCGCAAAACCAATTTTCGGTGGATCTCTACTCCGTAAATTGAACATGCAAGCCAAATTTCAAGTCTAAATCTAACAAAAAAAAACAAAAGTTTTACTATAAATATCCCCGTAATCCCGTTGAGAGCCGTTTTCCAAAATTACTGCTCTTAGCGGATTTCAATTCAACAAAAGAAAAATGCAAACCAAATTTCATTATTATAGTCCTTGTAGCTCGAAAAAAGTAATTTTTTTTGTCAATACGTCCCAGTAAACCCCTGCAACCCCCCTGAACTTGATTTGCTTAAAATTTATTCTTAGTGGATCCCTATTCAACAAAAGAAACATGCTTAACAAATTTCAAGTATATGGGTCTAACAATTAAAAACATTTATTTTTTTCTGTAACTCCTCTTGACCCCTCGCAAACATCTTTGGGGGTCAATTTTCATTTTACTCTTTGTTAGAGGAACTCTATTTCATGAAAGGAACATGCCTACCAATTTTCAAGCAGGGTG
Source organism: Trichonephila clavata (assembly GCA_019973975.1). NCBI lineage: Eukaryota > Metazoa > Arthropoda > Arachnida > Araneae > Nephilidae > Trichonephila > Trichonephila clavata. The sequence continues at coordinate 16,731 of BMAO01032115.1, forward strand.
ATCAAGTAGTTTAAAAATGGAAATATTTATCGATTACGCCTCTTAATCTCCCGAAATTAAACTTGGTAGTTGATATTCGCGAAACCCATTTTGTAGCGGTTCTCTACTTTACGAAAGGAATCTGCTTATCAAATTTCAAGACTGTACGTCTAACAGTTTAAAAATGGGGATAATTGTCTATAACGCCACTTGAGCCCCCGCAACGCCACTTCTGGGTCTGTTTTCACAAAACCCATTTTGTAGGGGAATTGCACTTTATGAAAGGAATCTGCTTAGCACAATTTGAAGACTGTGCGTCCAATTTATTAAAAATGCAAAAAAATTATCAATAACGCCCCTTGAACCCCCGCAGCACCACCTAGGGGTCGATTTTCACAAAACACATTTTGCAGTGTATTTCTATTCTATGAGAGGAATCTGCTAACCAAATTTCAAGACTGTGAGTCTAATAGTTTAAAAAAGAAATAATTATTTATATCTGCCCTTAACCCCCCGCAACACCCCTTGGGGGTCAATTTTCTCCAAACCCGTTTTGTAGCAGATATTTACTCCATGAAAGAAACATTCCTACCAATTTTGGAAGCAGGTAGGTCAAATAGTTTAAAAACGAAAATATTTATCTCTTACGCCACTTATTCCCCTGCAACGCCACTTAGAGGTCTGTTTTCACAAAACCTTCTTATAGCTGATCTCTACTCTATGAAAGAAATCTCTTTATCAAATATAAAGACTGTGCGTCTAATAGTTTAAAAATGGAAATAATTATCTAGAACGCCCCTTAAGTCCCCTCAACACCACTTGGGGGCAATTTTCAAGAAACCCATTTTTAGCGTATCTCTACCCTATGAGAGTAATCTGCTTACTAAGTTTCAAGACTGTACGTCTAATAACTTAAAAATAGGAATTTATAACGCCCCTTAAACCCCCGCCCCCGCAACACCCCTTGGGGGTCAATTTTCCCAAAACCCATTTTGTAGCGGATATTTACTCCAGGAAAGAAACTTACCTACCAATTTTCAAGCAGATAGGTGAAGTAGTTTAAAAACGGGTATATTTATCTATTACGCCCCTTAATCCCCCGCAACGCCACTTAGAAGTCTGCTTTCACAAAACCCGTTTTGTAACTGATCGTTATTCTACGAAAGGAATCTATATATCAAATTTAAAGAGAGTGCGTCAAATAGTTTAAAAATGGAAATAATTATCTATAACGCCCCCTAAGCCCCTGCAACGCCACTTGGGGGTCAATTTTCAGCGAACTCATTTTGTAGCGGATCTCTACTCTCTGAAAGGAATCCGCTTACCCAATTTCAAGATTGTACATCAAGTAGTTTAAACATGGAAACAATTATTATTAAAGCACTTAACCCCCCGTAACGCCCCTTGCGTTTCCAATTTCGGAAAATCCTTTCTTAGCTGATGTCTACTCTATCAAAGGAATATGTCTACCAAATTTCAAGTCTGTAGGTTGAATAGTTCCAGAGATTTCGTGATTAGTCAGTCAGTCAGTCAGTCAGTCAGTCAGTCAGTCAGTCAGTGAGTCGCTTTTCTCCTTTATATATATAGACTAGCTGTTACCCGCCCGCTTCGCTGGGTATTTTCATGATGTTTTATAAATTTTTACTGCTTATATATATGTATAAATTATTGATATCTAAGTCCTAGCATTAAGAATTCGATTGTATTGAAAAATATACTTATACCTTTAACTGTCGCAAAAAAAGGGCAGAACTCATATAATTTGTATTTTCTAAAAATCTCTAAAATTGAAGTATAGAATGATATTTGCTCTTTCGTAACCCAAAAACCAAGTGGATTCCCGCAAAACAATTTTCGGTGGATCTCTACTCCGTAAATTGAAGATGCAAGCCAAATTTCAAGTCTAAATCTAACAGGAAAAAAAAGTTTTACTATCAATATCCCCGTAATCCCGTTGAGAGCCGTTTTCCAAAATAACCGCTCTTAGCGGATTTCAACTCAACAAAAGAAAAATGCAAACCAAATTTCATTATTATAGTCCTTGTAGCTCCAAAAAAGTAATTTTTTTTTGTCAATACGTCCCAGTAACCCCCTGCAACCCCCTAAGAACTTGATTTGCTTAAAATACATTCTTAGTGGATCTCTATTCAACAAAAGAAACATGCTTAACAAATTTCAAGTATATGGGTCTAACAATTAAAAACATTTATTTTTTTCTGTAACTCCTCTTGACCCCTCGCAAACATCCTTAGGGGTCAATTTTCGTTTCACTTTTTGTTAGAGGAACTCTATTCCATGAAAGGAACATGTCTACCAATTTTCAAGCAGGATGATCAAATAGTTTAAAAATGGAAATATTTATCGATTATGCCTCTTAAACTCCCGAAATTAAACTTGGTAGTTGATATTCGCGAAACCCATTTTGTAGCGGTTCTCTACTTTACGAAAGGAATCTGCTTATCAAATTTCAAGACTGTACGTCTAACAGTTTAAAAATGGGGATAATTGTCTATAACGCCACTTGAGCCCCCGCAACGCCACTTCTGGGTCTGTTTTCACAAAACCCATTTTGTAGGGGAATTGCACTTTATGAAAGGAATCTGCTTAGCACAATTTGAAGACTGTGCGTCCAATTAATTAAAAATGCAAAAAAATATCAATAACGCCTTTTGAACCCCCGCAACGCCACCTAGGGGTCAATTTTCCAAAACATATTTTGTAGTGTATTTCTATCCATGAGAGGAATCTGCTTACTAAATTTCAAGACTGTGAGTCTAATGGTTTAAAAATAGAAATAATTATTTATATCTGCCTTAACCCCTGCAACACCCCTTGGGGGTCAATTTTCTCCAACCCGTTTTGTAGCGGATATTTACTCCATGAAAGAAACATTTCTACAATTTTCAAGCAGCTAGGTCAAGTAGTTTAAAAACGAAAATATTTATCTCTTACGCCACTTATACCCCGCAACGCCACTTAGAAGTCTGTTTTCACAAAACCTTCTTATAGCTGACTCTATTAAATAAATCTATTTATCAAATATAAAGACTGTGTGTCTAATAGTTTAAAAATGGAAATAATTATCTGTAACGCCCCTTAAGTCCCGCAACGCCACTTGGGGGCAATTTTCACGAAACCCATTTTGTAGCGTATCTCTACCCTATGAGAGGAATCTGCTTTCTAAGTTTCAAGACTGTACGTCTAATAGTTAAAAAATCGGAATTTATAACGCCCCTTAAACCCCCACCCCCGCAACACCCCTTGGGGGTCAATTTTTTAAAAATTCATTTTGTAGTGGATATTTACTCCAAGAAAGAAACTTACCTACCAATTTTCAAGTAGGTAGGTCAAGTAGTTTAAAAACGAAAATATTTATTTATTACGCCACTTAATCCCCTGCAACGCCACTTAGAGGACTGTTTTCACAAAACTTTCTTATAGCTGATCTCTACTCTATGAAAGAAATCTATTTATCAAATATAAAGACTGCGTCTAATAGTTTAAAAATGGAAATAATTATCTATAACGCCCCTTAAGTCCCGCAACGTCACTTGGGGGCAATTTCCACGAAACCCATTTTGTAGCGTATCTCTACCCTATGAATAGGAATCTGCTTACTAAGTTTCAAGACTGTACGTCTAGTAACTTAAAAATCGGAATTTATAACGCCCCTTAAACCTTCCACCCCCGCAACACCCCTTGTGGGTCAATTTTTCCAAAACCCATTTTGTAGCGGTTATTTACTCCAGGAAAGAAACTTACCTACCAATTTTCAAGCAGGTAGGTGAAGTAGTTTAAAAACGGATATATTTATCTATTACGCCCCTTAATCCCCACAACGCCACTTAGAAGTCTGTTTTCACAAAACCTGTTTTTGTAACTGATAATTATTCTACGAAAGGAATCTTTTATCAAATTTAAAGACAGTGCGTCA
>BMAO01032116.1:0-18438 GCA_019973975.1 Trichonephila clavata
ATAGTATAACATATACAAGCATTAGAGAAAAAAAAAACTAAGAAACGTTTCCTTCCCCTAACGCGGTAACTTATACATTGATTAATAAATCTCTTTCTATTATTTGGAAATTTAAAAAAATTATCCTTAAGAAAAAAAATAAAGGCAAACAAAGTTGCTATTATATTATTTAATCAACGAATAATGACCAAAGCATTTCCCTGTAATACCATCATCATTTAAATACATTTTGTCGTAAAACGGAGATAAAGAAATTTTGTTTGTTACAGTTGTAGACAGAGTATGTGCTTTAGACTGTATAGAAAATTGCTTGTGGCGAAGCAATGTTTCATTAAATAAAGTGTTTTTAAAATTTTCATGCGTTATGTTTTTTAAACAGCTTTGTTTTACTCCTTTTGCTTTTTTGGTTTCAGAATTTTCACATTTGTAGCTGTACATTTTACATCGTAAGCCGATAAACTCTAGAATTGGCTGAGATTTTGTCTCATCCTTTAAATATCCTAATTTATTGTTGTTTTCAGAATTAAAAAATTTACTTGTTGATGGATAATTGCTAAGATCCATGATGTCAGAAAATCATTTTAAAATCTTTATAAACGTCATTTGTAAAATCTGCATATATAAAGAATCCGTATCAGTGTACAAGAGCTTACAATTCTTCTTATAATATTTTTTGAACTTTGAGTAGTATAAAGTATACATATGCAGCTTGGCTAATTCGAGCACACAAAATCCTACGTAAATCGGTTTATCAAGTATTAAATTATAATTCTCTTCATTTTAAAGATAGCGAAGTTTTCGTTTATGATTTCAAAATATTCGAGCAGAGGGTGTACTAAATTTTTGCGACATTCAGCCGGTGTAAGAGCAGCTTTTAAATTTATTCTCTTTCTAACGTTCTGGCATGTCTTCCAAAAAATGCATTGTTCATTTTTTTGAAAAATGATTTTTCTAAATCACTTTTTGCTTGTTGGCGTTTTTCATTGTTAAAATTTATGTAACTTCGTAACCAATCTGATTGAGAAAATGCTAATATCCGATGAACTTTTTTTTAACGTCATTCCGTGTTTTAAATAGAATTTTAAATTTCTGTAATGTAAAATATAGCGTTTTTTAGCGTAAAAATTTGGGGTTAACTTTTTATTCTCTGTGAAAGGAATATTTTTATCAAACAATAGGTGTTTCTGATAATCGGATAACATGCGGTTCTTAATAGTTAAGTGTTCTGGTGCTAAAGGAAAGTCGAGCAAATCTTGAGCCGATTTATTATACAACAGATCTACTTCTAATAAGTAGCCTGTAGGTGAGTATCGAGAAATATTTGAAACATCAAAAACAGCTATTTCCTCAGATGAGAGCCAACACACACAAAAATCCCCCACAGGCAAATGTTCACACATACAAAATCCATACAAATTATTAACATCCAAGTTAACAATATAGCTTGAAGGTTCGCTCGGGTTATAACAGGAAAGATATGGGTTATTCGCCCGAGCATACCTTTGAGCGAGAAAGCACATACCACCTCTCATCTGAGATTCGAGTAAAACATAGTCTTCTACTTTCGAAAATAACTTTAATTCTTGACACGTGAATTTCAAACCTGCATGCCACGTCCTATCAGCAATAGTTAGGAAATGAACGGGGTTTAAATCGTAATATTGCATGCTCATTTTTCGGAAAGACTGGAATACCTCGGCTAAAAGAATTGTATCTGTGTTTTGATACAACTCGAGGTAATCTTGAAATTTTTTGCAATTAAATTTTCGATAAACATCTAGTGCATGTTCATATTCCTTCTTTCTAATATTCGAGTTAGTTAGGGTGTTAAAAAAAGCTTCGTGTGATGGAAATTTTTTTTTATTTAGAATAAGTTTTGAAGAAAAATAGCTGTAAGGAAAAATCCTTTTGTTTTAGTAAATCCTTATGTGGTTTGTTATGAAAAAAAAATCAAAAATCTCGAATCGATGTCCTGAAGTTTTTTAAAGTTTCTACTAGAGAAGATAAAGATGAATTGAGAAATGCAAAGGAATCCATAAATTTAATATAATTATCAAGGGTAAAACTTGTAAATTTTTGGGTATTTGTAGGGATGATGTGAATTTGCTGTACAAATTCTGAAGTCATGTGTTTTAACATTAAATGAGAATCGTATCCTTTAAAATTATGAAGAATAACGGGTATGAAGTTACTTCGTTTCAAATTTAAATTACAATAATCATGACAAAAACCGCGGAATATTCCTAAGACATGGCAATGATCCTTTACTATTCTATCGCCTGATTGAAACTTTAATCGACAAATGTAACAAATGTTAGGTTTTTCTTTCGATATGCTATCTTTGATTATTGCTTTGTTTATCGATAGTTTTTTAAATAAAGACTTTGCAAGTCTTTTAATCGTATGTAAAAATATTTGGACTGTATTTTCTCCACAGTAAAATTTGTGGAATATAATTTCGTTTTTAATATTTATAGCTATAACAGAGAAACTGATTGGTTCGTGATGCTCTATGTTAGCCGAAAAACTTTTGGAGGTATCTTGTAAAACTTTGGAAATATTTTTTGTGATACATTCAAAATCTGCATGTATTACGTAAGGATGGTATAGCATTTTGTGTATATTATTAAATTTTATAGTATTTACTTTTGATGGGGAGAGTTTTTGGGGGGCCTTTTGGCAGCATACTTGCCTATGGTCCGTAAGACTCTTTTGTCTCTGAAATCCTATTAAACAACGAGGACAAAAATGGTGAATGCCCTTTTTCGTATTTAAAAATCGGTTTAAACTTTTAATTAAAAAATAATGTTCTTTATACAGAAGTAAATTTATTTCAGAACATTTTTTCCTGTTACTTATGTATATGGGGAATACTTCTTTCTCATATGTAAAAATATTTATTTTTAAATCGTTTATTTTTTCGAAACGCTTCATATCAGAGAGTTTCATGGGGAAACTCAGATTTTTTAATTTTAAGCATTTTAGTTTACTTTTATATCTACTTGGAGAATTGGAATTTGTGTCGGTGGGAAACAGATGAGTTAAGCAACTGTACACGAAACATCTGTGATCACTACATTTTATACTAAGAAGAGACCTTTTCTTCTTTAAGCATTGAGGTAGTTTTATATTACTACAACCTCCTCGTGGTTCTCTATAAATTCCAATATGCACATCTAAGAAATTTATTTTATTAATAACCCGTCTACTACCATTTTTGATGAATGTTTCGATGGAGTTAAATATTTTTTCGAAACAGGTTTTAATTTATTTTTTATTTGATTAGAAGATATGCGCTCAGCAAAAGAACAAAAATAAGCATTTTGTATTAAATGCCCGGGATGAGTGTCTTTTATTAGTTCTATGTTTATGCATATTAAAAGTCGAAATGGTATGTTTTGCTGTAATAAAAGCAAAAAAATATCATTTCTTATATCTTCGTACAAAGAATACGGATCTAAGTGCGTTGGTATGTGCCTATAGGCAGAAATGTAATTTCTAAAACTAGAAGCAAGTCTGTTAAACATTTTAAAAAGGGAAGAAACGTCAACTTAGGTTTTTTTTTTTTTTTTTTTTTAACAAATGTTTCGTTTAAAAAGTCAATTCTTTATGTGCTCGTTGAAAACGTTAATTGCTTTTATAGGGCTCCAAGCTGTTCTAAGTTCATATTAAATCTATTTTTAATATCTTCCCCGACGGTCTTCTGTAGAGATAGATAAAATGATTTGCGGTACTCTCTTTAATGCTGATTGTAACACCTTTCCCTAGGTAAGCACTTATCGGCGGGATTATTTTTCTCTCCTCGGTTGGATCCGAGAAATTGTAGTCAGTTCGCGGTTTTTTGCTGGGCTCCTCTTTTTTCTCGACCCTCGCTTTCCTTTTTTCTATTAAAAAAAACGCTTGCTTTACTGCTAAATAACAGCTTAACTCTAAATTGACTTATAAAAGTAATTTAATTTAGTTTACCGTTGCTGTATTTTTCTTTCGGAAGAGGAGGAGGAGAAAAAAGCTGCTCACCATCAGATTCGCTATCAGTTAAGCCTATTGGTGAAAGCGAAAAACTTAGCATTATTTTCTTAAGAAATTTATATTAGACATGCCACACAAGCATCCTTAAAAATAATAAAATTCAAACACTTACTGACACTCGCCTTTTGACTATCTATGTTGAGCTTGTATAGCTTTGAAACTCACACCCAGGGAAGAGGGAAAATGACTTCACAAGATCGTCAGGAAGAGGAGAAGATGAATACTTCAACAAGATTGTCAGTATTTATACAAGGGTTATATAACTGATATTTATACCCCCGATTATATAAACGTTAATGAAACAATACGTGACTTCCCCATTGCGTAAGACAAAATGACAAACGAAAGAAAAATAACACAGACGCAATTGACGTTATATAAATAAGATCATTATTTAGGGATAGTTTAAAAATTACATTGAATTACAATCAGTTTCTTTGCGTTGTTTTTACATGTAAGGCACCAAATCAATCTTGAAGACTGAAAGTGCAACAATCAATTTCGTTTGCTTACAATATAGTACGATGAATGGATACAAATGTTGTATGATATTACAATTATATGCAGAGTTAAAACGTTACTCATTTTCTCGGTGCAATCATTCTACATTGCTTTGAACTTGGCAGCAATTCTAATCACACTAATCACCAAATCCATTGTAGATCTTTCGAATCATGAGTAACTGATTTAACGATGTTTGTTTTGTATTACGCTTTACAATCAAATATTTGTCGATGGTTCATAGCAAAGCCATTATGGAGTTCCCTGACAATATCATTATTGTTGAGGACTTTGAAATAGGCAATCTTTAATCTGCAATCTGAATCAACTGTATCCATTTGATAGGAGTGCGCCGCTTGCACACAGGATATCATATTTTCGTAAAGAGAATCAGTGAAGCAATGGATCATATATGCTGATCCAGTACGCTTCAAGTACATAAAACCATATCGCGGTTCGTAAGTCATTGTTTGCTAAATCAATCGAAGCAACAATGAGAGCTTCACGCTTAGTGTATCTCTTTTATATGTGCGGTAGGAAATGCGACCTCCAGAAAAACATGTTGAAACTTGAATTTATATATGCATCAAGGTCATAATATTTGGTAGATACATGTCTAAACACGTTTATTTCTGAAATCACGTGCTTCACAAGTTTGATTTGAATATGGTGAAAAGCAACAGTTTTGCAAGCGAAATGTACGAGCTACAAATTTTTTAATAAACTTTTCGTTATTTTCAATTTTATCAGACTCCAGAGGCGACAAAGACTGGTTTCTCACAAAATTGTACAAGAAATGGAGGCAAAAGTGACCACAGGTATACGACACTAGGCTTTGATATCGACATTTGTTCCATACTAAATTTTCAGCATTATCTGTTATGAACTTTAAAATATTTTTGTTGTTCGGCACAGAAGCGTAAGTACAAAAATAGAAACATTTGTTGTTTCTAAAAGCTATTGCAATACAATGACTCCCCGGTTTTGTTTTAGGATCTAAATTTACAATAAAACACGAATAATTATCGAGTGTTTTAGGCAATTCATCAGAAGCATATACACCCCCAAATTCGGAGCGAAGAAGGAAATAGCTGCATGCGAGTCTACACAGAGTTATACTATCCATCTTAAAAATCTGAAAAAATGCTACGAGTTTTGTCAATCTCTATAGTATTTCGATACTCTGAATAAACCATTAAATTGACTGTTTCAGGTAATGCTTTGCTGAATTTTATATCAATAGTTAAATTACCATTGCTTAAAACACTTTAGTGCATTCCGTCTGCGCTGAGATCAGGAGTCAAGTCTACAGCGAACAATGTATACCCATCCTTATATTCACTATAACTTATATTAATGTCCTGGTCTTTATGGTATCGACCCAAATCAGTAAATAGACTCATATAACATCTGCCGTAACTGTTACTCTGATCAAATTTTGGTTGAAAAGGCTTTGAAGGAATCATACGATTTCCATCTAATATACAGAGGTATAATAAATTATAATGCTTAAAATTAAATGTGTGTGTGTGTGGATTTTTTGAAAAATCTCCATTAAATGCAGTATCAGAAACCATACCTATTATAAGTCGTGTCGGTAACTGCCCAATAAACGCATTAGGAATAGTTACTGGTTGCATTCCTGAAGAGAGTGCGAAATATTTTACTTCTGTTCTACGAATCGGCATTTTAATGACGCCCTTGCTTAAAGCTACCTCATGAGCAATCAAAATTGAGGGAGCAACTTTCACTTTTCTAACAAATAAAGATGCATGTAGTATTAGTATTTTAAAATCCTGCGTAGCTGACATTAGAGCAAAGGAATCTTTATTTCTTTCTAACTTAACTCGAAAATTCACCGAATTGATAAGACATTTACTCTGGTTGCCTAGATCGAAATGTAATGGACCTATCATATCTATAAGTTTACTATCTTTGCAAATGTTGTATCTGGTTTGATAACCAGGTTTTATATTATCGCTCCCATTAGCTAGTTCTACGGATTCATGCTTAGAAGCAGCATCTTTGTAGAAAAGACCGGATGTCAGCATTGATTCTTGAACAACTCGAGGTGAAAGCAAAGCATCGAATATGCATCTGTATGAATAATTAGCTTGTGAAGAAACCTGTTTATCATTTAACGTAACTGAACATTCAGAAAATAATGTATTAAGAAGATAATTAATAGGAACTACTTGATCAGGCGCTCCAAGTATTGTTCCATTTCTCTTTTTAATTTTTACTTGCAAATGTAGAAGTGTATGGACTAAATCAAGATAGTGTTCACCACTTCCGCTTACGTAAAATTCGATAGGAGTCTTATCACTCAGAGATGCAACAGGAAAAATCTCCGTAAATGAGCTGTCTTCTGTTGATAATTGCACGGGATTTACATTAAACAGATCTAATTCACTTTTCACGCATGCACACGCTCTGGAATCCATATTACTACGAGAATATGTCTGTTTCTTTTCGTCTCTTTCGATTTCGCTTGACACGATGCGAATGATTTTCTTTGTGGGATTTCTTTCTTTTTATACCCGAACCACTCTGGATTTTATGCATAATGTCATCTTTTATCTTTTTTGATGTTTCACGAAATCGTGATCTCGCTGAATCTTTCAGAGATGAACCTGAGACAACATCTGACATTACTTTTGAACTTGTGCTCAGAAGATGTTTTCCTAGATATTTTCCTGCTTTCAATGCTATGGGAGTTATGAATCGGAATAAGTTTGAAAACATTCCATATCCACTTTGGTGGCTAACTCCCTGAAAATACTGCCCCCCCCCCCACCAGCCTGTACCTGCGAGCAATAATAATCCTCGCAAGCTTTTTGATTTAAATGCATTCTCTTTCGCAGTCAGGATTGAAATGATTCAGCATGTGTTAAGTAGTATTTTTATACTGTTCTGCGACGGAAGGAGAGTACTAAGAGCGTTTTCCCGCTCGTAAAAATTATACCATCTCCAGAACTACTTTTCAATTCGATTTCAATGCAATCAATATAATTCTTGCGTAGAGGAAAATACAGCGGTCTTTGGTAGTTTAGCACTATTTGGTCTTCTTTAGTTGACATCACAGGAATAATACGGAGTAAAGGAGCAATAGTATCCCCCAGAAAATGAGATTCTATGATATCACTATAGACATAAATTTCAGTGATTCCTCCGTCTAATTCCAGTGGATAATCAGATATATGAGTTCCTCCGTGTAATGTGGATTTTTTAAATCCTAAAAGATCTCTCAATCCATCTTGTAAATTCACAGTAGATGTATCAGGAATATGAATTTTTACTTTATTATTTGCTAAATGATTTAAAGCAAGATGTTTAAAGGATCCAAACAACAGCTCGGAATTTTTATAAAATCCTACTTCTAGTTCCAAATGTTCGGTTTTCTTTACTTTCACAGGAATTGTTGGTTTATCTGTAATGCTAACGCGGAAAAATTCTTCCGATGGAGGTCTATCAATTTTTTGTAAAACATGTAGAGTTTTACCAGTTAGAACAACATCTTTCGTCATGCTCAACATCCTCATAAGCAAAGGGGCATATAGTAACCGGAATTAGAGTTCAACATTTTTTTGAACAGTTATTTGAACCTTATTCTCAGTGAAGTCGAAAATAAAATCTGCCGCTCCTCCAATCCCAGTCTGCATAAGATTAAAATTTATATGCTGGAATATTTCATGGTGCATATTGTCAAGATCGGTATATTTATGATTAAACCTGGTGGCTCGAATTATATAATGTCTCTTGAGATTTCTAGCAATAATTTTCAGAAAATTGTCTTTGTGGGTTTTCTGAACATAAAACTCTCTGAATTTTTTATAATTCTATCTTCTCTCGGTAAGTGTAATATAGTTAACAATCGTGGTGCATCAGCAGCTGTCAAGTGCAGTTCATAATTCGGAGCGATATACACGATTATATTCTTTTGATCCAATGCAAAAGATACAAAATGCCCACATTTTTCTTCAATACTTTGGTTAATTGTATCTGTTGTATCTGGTAACATTCCCTCGCCCCCGTTTCATATATCTGGAAACGTTCTCTCACCCTCCGGTTCATTGAACTCTGAATCCACGCATGCGCGTGAGAACTATGCCACTTTGTTTATGTCAGTTGTATTAGGAAAAAGAGATGTAACGGAAATGTTATGTAGTTTTTAGTCTCTAGTATATGTAATCTAACTGTTATTAATTAATGTTCTTTTTATTCGTGTAGTGTAGTGTAGTTGCAGTGATATGTCCTATTAAATAATAATTTAAAAAGTACAGGCTACCTACTCCTTTGGATCTATTTTCATTTGAAGACTTTGTTTACCACCGTTTTAAATCCCTGGACCGACGGTCTATGCATAAGGATAAGAGATAAGTAAAATTTTCCTTATTCCTTATTGTAAGAATAATAGAGCGTTTGTTTTGATATAGCAAAAGGCAATATTTGATTGATTTTTTGCGACATCTGGCATCCCTGCCGGGATTCAAGCGGTGTATTAGAAAATTATTTCACTTGAAAGTATATGACTGAAATAAGAAATTAGAATTGTAAACATGTCGGAAGATAAAGATAGAGTAGCCTGTTTGAAAAGGAAACGCAGTATTCTAAGAACTGCTGTAACTAAATTAGAACACGAACTTTTGGAAACAGAACATATAGATGTTGACAAGTTAGAAGAAATATTAGAAATACTAGTAACTAAATTTGAATCTCTTAAATGTATAGATAACGAACTAGAACCATTGTTTGGTGAAATAGAATTCGAAGAGGAATATACGAAAACTGAAGAATATAATGATAAAGTTACTCTTACGAAATTTCGAGTTAATAAACGTATTCGTGAATTAAATAAAAATGTATTAAATTTCCCTGCGAATGTCAGTCATGATGTTGAGAAAATCAATCAAGTCTACCAACCTAATATAAATATTGAAGAAAATAGTGTACGAATAAAATTGCCTAAATTATGTATTCCTAAGTTTTATGGTGATGTAAATCAATGGCTTAATTTTTGGAATAGTTTCGAATCGGCAATTCATAAAAATGTTCATTTGAATAAAGTAGATAAATTTAACTATCTAAAATCCTACTTAGGTAGAACAGCATTAAGTACGGTAGACGGATTTTCAATTTCTGATTCAACATATGATGCTGCTATTAATTTATTAAAAGAACGCTTTGCTAGAGAAGATTTATTGATTCAGACTCATATGAGTAATATCTTAAATATTAAACCCTTAAAACATTCGAATGATATTAATGCATTTAGAAAATTTTATGACAAAGTTTCTATGGAATTAAGAAGTCTAGAATGTCTAGGATTATGCATTGAAAACATATCAAGTGTATTATGTACTACTATTTTGAAAGCTTTGCCACAGGATATTCTCATAGAATTTAATCGGTTACAAAATGAAAAATCGTATACCAATGTTAATGATTTATTGAACTTTCTTTCGCTTTCATTGAGATCACGTGAACGCGCAGCCCTGATAAGTTGTGACTCCAGTAGCCGGCGCTTCACTACTTCCTACCCCTCTAATAATTCCTCATTCGAAGCACAGCGAGATTTTAAAAATCATAAATCAGACAAAACCAAACAATTTTCCGCCAGTCAGCTAATTTCTACGGATATTGGGAAACAAAATAAAAGAGGGTTGAACTGTATTTTTTGTGATTCATACATTCATGAAAGTCTTGATTGTGATTATGCATATAATTTATCTTTAGATGAAAGAAAAAATATTTTATTAAAGAAAGGAGGTTGCTTAAAATGCTTGGGAGCTAAAAAACATATTTCTCAGTTTTGTAAAGCTAATATAACATGTTGTCATTGTTCAGGAAAGCATTCCCCTTTGATGTGTTTTGTTAAATATAAGCAAAAAGAAAACGATAAAAATATTAATCCGAAGGCTGATGAATCAAGGCCATCAGAAAATACTGTTCTTACTAATCAGTCCACATTCAATGAAATTTATTTGCAAACTCTCGTAGTTCGCATTTCCAATAAAGGATTAAATCATTTTGTACGTGTAATTATAGACAGTGGTTCGACTAAGAGTTATACTTCTAAATTTGTTGCGGACGAAATGGGATTAAAAAGCATAGGTAAAGAGACAGTAACTCATGGACTTTTTGGAGGCTTGGAAAAAACTGGATATCATAATCGTTACAATGCACAATTGAGTAGTTTAGATACAAAAAATGAAATAGAAATTGAGGTAATGGATAAAAAGAAAATTTGTGCGACCGTACCTAAAATTAATAATGCTTACTGTTTAAAAGAATTAAGAGAAAAGAAAATATTTTTGAGTGATGTAAGTTTTAAATCTGGAAAATGTTTGTATGAAGAAAATGTTAATAATATACATTTATTACTGGGAGCCGATGTTGCCGGGAAAATACTTACAGGCAAAATTGAACAACTTTCATGTGGATTAGTTGCCATGCAATTTATTTTGGGATGGACTGTCACGGGTAAAGTTTCAAATGAAATTAATTTGGATAGTTCATATTTGACTCTTTCTCTTTTTGTAAGTGAAGCAAAAATAACTGATTTATGGAATTTGGATTCTTTGGGTATAAATGACCCCTGTGAAAAGCAGTTTAAGGAGGAAGCTCAAGAACTAATTCTAAAACATTTTGAAGAAACTATAATTAGAGAAAGTGATGGTAGATATAAAGTGTGTATTCCTTGGCTAGAAAAATATCCCGCTATTTCAGATAATAAAGATCTGGCCCAAAAGCGTCTAAAAAATACCATTAAAACCCTTAAGTCCAGTGGTAATCTTAAAGACTACGAACAAGTTTTAAATGAATGGGAAAGAGATGGAATAATAGAACAGGTTGAACCTGACGAGAAAAGAACACTAGAGGCGCAAGTTCACTACTTACCTCATAGAGCAGTGATCAAACAAAATTCTTCTACAAAAATTAGGCCTGTTTTTGACGCCTCAGCGCATGTCAAAGGTTCTTTTTCTTTAAACGATTGCATCAATAAATGACCAAATCTTATTGAACTTATTCCCTCAGTTCTGACTCGTTTTAGAATTGGAAAAATTGGCACTACTGCGGATATTCGCAAAGCATTCCTATAGATATCTCTAGATGAACATGATAGGGATTACATGAGATTTATTTGGTGGAAAGAGGGTGATCCTGAGAAAGAAATCATCTATAACATTGTCGTGTAGTCTTCGGCGTCACATGTAGCCCTTTTCTTTTAGCTGCAACCCTTGCTCATCATTTGAATCACGTACCGGAAGAGATCAAACCTGTTGCCAATCAGCTTAAAGAATCCTTTTATGTAGATAACTGCTTGGCAAGTTTTAACTCTCTAGAAGAACTAGAATATTTTCGGTGTGAATCTCAGAACCTGTTATCATCAGCACAATTTGATCTACGAGGATGGAGTTGCAATAGATATCCTGAAAATTCAGATAATCCAAACAATGTGGAATTAAATAATGAAAATGTTCCTGTGGTAGGACTTCTCTGGAATACTCGAGAAGATACCTTATCTTGTGATCACAGAAGTCCATCAGAAATTGAAGAGACAGTTACCAAAAGGAAAATTTTATCTTTGGCCCATAAAATATTCGATCCTATTGGTTTCACATGTCCAGTTACTCTCATTCCAAAATTACTTTTGCAAGAGTGCTGGTCAATTAAAGCTTCATGGGACTCAAAACTTCCTGATGATATTACAAAGAAATTCAACAAATGGAAAAAACAAATTGTTGACCTGCAAAAAATAAAGATACCACGGAGACTAACTCATCTTTCAATTGAACCAGCAAAAGTTTCCTTACACACTTTTTGTGATGCTTGCAAGACATCCTATGCTGCTTGTGTTTTTCTGAGGGTTGAGGATGATTCAGAAGTCACATGCCAACTAGTACAAGCTCGGTCGAGAGTTGCACCTCTCAGAAACATTTCTATTCCTCGACTTGAATTGATTGCCTGCAGTATTGGAGCCAGACTCACAAAAGAAGTAACAAATGATTTAAGATTGAACAACATAGAGAGATATTACTGGTCTGATTCGATGGATGCCTTGCACTGGATCAGAAAAGAAGGCCCATGGGCAGTATTCGTTGGAAACAGGGTGAAAGAAATTAGAATTCTTAGTGATCCTGATAGGTGGAATTACGTTCCTGGTTCGTTGAACCCTAGCGACCTGCCTTCTCGAGGATGCAATGTGGAAGCGTTAAGCGTATCTCGATGGTGGGAGGGACCTGCTTGGTTACGGAAAACTATGAATGAATGGCCAAAATCTGAAAAATTACCTAATTTTGAAATAATTAATTCGGAAAGAAGAAAAACATTAATCAGTGTAATAAACACTGATAGCAAGAAAATTTTTGATCGTTTCTCTTCTTATGAAAAATTAATAAGAATATTTGCTTTAATATACAGATTTTTAGATAATTGTAGAATAGAACGCTCAGAGAGAGCTTTAGGAATGCTAACTTCCGAAGAATTTGATAGAGCAGAAAAACTTATATTAAAAATAGTCCAAAAGGAAGCCTTTACAGGAATAGAGGATAAACGTTTAAAATCCCTTCAACCTTGGCAAGATGAAAGTGGACTTCTTAGAGAAAAAAACTCGCATTTTGTTGAGAGAAGATTCCAAAAACTTTAAATTTCCAATAATATTACCCCATGATCATGCAATTGTAGAAAAACTCATACACTCTAGACATTTACTATTAGAACATGCAGGAGTTCAAATTTTAATGTGTAATTTGAGAGAAGACTTTTGGATCCTTAAATATAGAAAGACTGTGAGAAAAATAGTGAAAAATTGTATAAGATGTCGAAGATTTGAAGCTAAGCCCAAGATGTCCCCTGAAGGTCCTCTTCCTGAAGATCGTGTAAGAGAAGCATGTGTTTTTGAAATAGTTGGTATCGACTATGCTGGCCCTCTACTCATAAAGGGAGGACAAAAGGTTTGGCTAGTGATTTTCACTTGTGCTGTTTATAGAGCACTGCATTTCGAATTGGCTACATCTTTATCCACAGATAACTTCTTACAAACCTTAAGAAGATTCATTGCACGTCGAGGTAGACCATCGATAATTTACTGCGACAACGGCACAAATTTTACAGGAGCTGAACATTTATTAAAATCTATCAATTGGAACACAATCTCAAAATTCAGTACGGCTCATAAAATTATTTGGAAATTCAACCCCCCAGCTGCGCCATGGTGGGGAGGCTGGTGGGAAAGATTAATTGGCATGATAAAAGGAATTCTTAGGAAAATTCTTGGAAGAAGTACTTTCAACTTCGAAGAAATGCACACAATTATCTGTGATGTAGAGAATATCCTTAACAACCGACCTTTGACATACATTTCAGAAGAAATAGATGATTTGACACCACTTTCTCCATCCATGTTTTTAAGAGATATATAAGAATCCGGAACTCCTGATTTAAATGATTTAGATTCGATTTCTCTTAACAAGAGATATAAATATAGACAAAGGATTAGATACGATTTAGAAAAAAGATTTCGAATAGAATACTTAGGATACTTAAGGCAATCATCCAAACATAAAAAGGAAAATAGTCAAGTTCAAGTTGGTGACATATTTTTTGTCTCCAGCGATAACCACAAGAAAATAGACTGGCCTTTAGCTCGTGTGATTCAACTGTTCCCTTCTAAAGATGGAGATGTACGTCTTACTAAGGTGAAGATGAAGAACGGTGAATTTCTCCGCCCCATAGATCGGCTTATACCCCTGGAATTGTCTGTTGAACTGGATGCCCCCAAGAACTTACGATCCAGACATGGACTACTACGGAAAGAACGAGTTTGAGTTTTTCGAACTCGAGAAACTCAAAGGTGGGAGGATGTTGTATCTGGTAACATTCCCTCGCCCCCGTTTCATATATCTGGAAACGTTCTCTCACCCTCCGGTTCATTGAACTCTGAATCCACGCATGCGCGTGAGAACTATGCCACTTTGTTTATGTCAGTTGTATTAGGAAAAAGAGATGTAACGGAAATGTTATGTAGTTTTTAGTCTCTAGTATATGTAATCTAACTGTTATTAATTAATGTTCTTTTTATTCGTGTAGTGTAGTGTAGTTGAAGTGATATGTCCTATTAAATAATAATTTAAAAAGTACAGGCTACCTACTCCTTTGGATCTATTTTCATTTGAAGACTTTGTTTACCACCGTTTTAAATCCCTGGACCGACGGTCTATGCATAAGGATAAGAGATAAGTAAAATTTTCTTTATCCCTTATTGTAAGAATAATAGAGCGTTTGTTTTGATATAGCAAAAGACAATATTTGATTGATTTTTTGCGACAGTATCGATTACCTCCTTGTCTGAAGTTCCCTCGTCAATTTTCACTCTGATTTCATGTTCAACATAATCTTTTTCCACAATTTTAGTTTCTTCATATGTTATCGAATATTTATTGTTATGATTTCCGATGTTGAACCAGAGAGAAGAGAGAGGTTCGGGGAACGAAAATCTCTGATAAACCTTACTTCCCATTCACCGGTTAGTATTATTGGACGCGCTAGTTTAGTTCTAAATGATGCTTGCGTATTTTTTGGAAAGTAATCCATGCTCGCGTTGCTGGTAATGTAACATAAAAATCGTTCTCTTCATCCATACTGCATTTACCCATGAATTGAACCGATTATCAAAGCCTTTCCACTTTACATAATACTCTTTTTTACTACCTCTGCCTTTTGTTTTGAGAACCTTTTCTACATGCCAATAATCATCCGAACGCTTCGAAATTTTCTGGAGTTCCTCTGCATAGAATCGTCCTTTATAGTTTCTGATTTAAGATCCTGAAGCTCAAACGAGTGGTTGGATGAGAGGATATACTTTCGAGATTTTAAATGCCTCATCACTCCAACCTGTAAGTATCCTCGTCGGAACGATTTCTTATCTTTCGATATTCTTACTAAATCTCCCTTATTTAGTGTCACTTTCGGGTTTTTTAATGTATAACCCTATAATGTTTTGAAGATCAACGGTTCTGAATCACGAGTGACTTTTGCTGGTGCCATACCTATACTGTGAGATGTACGCTGTTATTATACGACTTCACTAGAGATTGTAAAACGTCCTCATACTTATAAGATTTTCTGTATGTAAAAACCCTGAACATTTTAGTTTTTAATGTTCTGTTGAACCTCTCAACAACGCTAGCTTTATGATCCCCTTCTGCTGAATAGTGATTAATTCCATACTTCTTAAATAAAGCTTGGAGTTGTGTATTGTAAAATTCCTTGCCTTTGTTGCTTTGAATGTTCTTAGGCTTAACCTGCTGCAATTAAATTTCAAAGGCATCCTTTACAGCAGTAGAAGTTTTATATATTTTTAAGTGGTATAACATAGGCATACTTTGAAAACACATCAATTATAGTGAGTAAGAACTTAAGCCCACTATTATGTACAGCTAAATGTTGTAAGTCCACCAAATCACATTGCCATAAATCATTTATGCCATATGAAAGAGTTTCTCTTCGAGAATATTTATACCGAACTGGTTTATGTAAAGAATACGTATCCTGGGTCATTAGCCAGCGTTTTACTTTCTCGTATGGTACTTTAGAGATTTTTGACAGTTTCTTTACTCCACCCAACAATGCTGGATTGGAAAAATCATAATACACTGATTATAGTAGTTTTTCCATTTTCTTTTTCCACTTTGTTTCTTCTTTTTTCCTCTTGGAGTAATACTTTGTTCTAAAGATGTGATATCGATTTTGTTCTCATCCTCCTCTATGTTTACATCGAACTCAAGATCTCGCACTAACTTTTGGTTGCCAATCCATCGTATAGACATTTTTATCTCTTTTATGCCCTTCCAAAAAACAGCAAAACCATATGGTTCATACCATTTTTTTCCGTTCCTCATCAAATGCGAAAATAAATCAATAACGTTCGTACCTTTGATGATTTCACTCTCTTTCATCAATTCACCATATTCATTCCAAGCATAGCTACGCGTCTTCAGTTTCTCTACAATGGGTTGAATAAATTTTACGAAATTGGTAGGAACGGAAAGAATTATTTCGCGTAATATAGAATCTTCCAATGTGTTACTTCTACTTAATTCATACAATTTATTTTTTTATTCCAATAGCTATAGATAAAATTAATTAGATATTTGTGCTCTAAACAGCATTTATTGTGGTTATAAAAAATTTTCTAAATTACATTAAGCTTGGAATCTGTTAGATTGTATGTAATTCATAATGTTTCTGAAAATTGATAAATGTATATTATTTTACCAATGAAGTACTATAATAATATTAAAGTTAAAATTGTCTCTCTATAGTCATAGCTAATAGTACTAAATAAATTAATTTTTAAAAGTATTTGAATATCTAGGAAATCAGTTTGATCAATGTAATTGTTTGTCAGAATCAGATTAAGATGACATGGAAAAAAAATTATATTAGGTTTGAAATATTTATTAATTCCAAAAAGATAATATCTGCATATTGAAAAAAATAAAATAAAGTATGATCAATATAAATATTTTTTAAAAAAAGTGTAAGCTTTTTCTAGTAACCATAAATTAACTAGAATATTACAAACTGGTCCACCCTAACGCAAGTCAGCCTTTAACCTGCTGATGGTAATTTCTACTATAATAGAAGTAATTTTCATTTAATACTAGCCTGAGTGATCATAATAAACATTCTTGAGTATAATACTTTCATAAAACTGTAAAAGTATTTTAATTATATCGTTGATGTCAATAGAATTGAACAAATCTTTAAATCTAAACTATAGAAAGATTATTTTATCTTTCATGTTACCAAGTAATTTCCTTGCCATTTTAATTATTAACAGTGGAGAATTAAAAATAATTTATTACAATCTGTATAATTTCTTGAAACATTATACCAGATTTGTTAATTTAAGTATTTATTCTCCATTAGTAACAGTTCAGAAATTAAAAGGCTTTTGAATAATTTAGGAAAAATAATTAAGTTTAATTGAACATCTAGATCAGTGCTCCCTACCTCTTTAATTCCGCGGACCAGTCAGTGTTTGATAATTTTACTGCATTCCTCTGAGGGGGACGGACGTTTTGGAGAATATGACAAAAGAATTTTGTTGAAAACTATGCAAATTGTATAAATTCATGGGCATACTTTACAATCTGGCTTGAATACAAATATGCACATTGAAAGCATACACAAAACATTAAAATACATTTATTTGAAAGAGAGAAATGCAAAACGAGAGAATGTCAGAGAAATTTCAAAAGGCTAATGTTAAAGAACCTCTTTTAGTTAGTGAAATTCCAAGGTCTTTTGAAAAGATAGGAATTGATTTATGACATATGGAAATACTAATTAATTGATTATCATATGTTATTTTTCAGAACGGATACAAATAGAAAAGCTAATGAACAAAACTGTAACAGAAATTAATAACTCAACCATACTTGTAACTTTTTAACGTAATAATTTTAGAAAATATGAATAGTTTATTTCTATAAAAGATAAGATTCTCAGTGGATATTTAAGACTTGGACAATTCTATAATACATAATTACTTCATCACACATTTTTTGTTCTAAATTAAGATTCATACTAATCTATTCACAACAAATATATATCTAAATAAAACAATGAAGAGTTTAATCATATTTTAAAATAAACTTTATAAGTTACATATGATATGACATACATAGGTATGCACGATTTTATATGTTGGAAAACACCTAAAATAAACTGTAGTTTTTAAATAACTATATACATTTTTTAATATTTCTCAAAATGCAGTTCACAAAAACTTTATAAAGTGATAATTATAATGTGCATTCGTGAATAAACATATTTAATTTCACATGAAAAATACAGCCAAAATAAATGTAATATTTTATTTTGCATGATCATTTACAG